>JAJAGP010007311.1:0-14378 GCA_025084515.1 Ancistrus triradiatus | reverse complement strand
AGTCATTAATGAATATTGTAGACATATTTAACATATTAAGGTTATTATAAAACCACTTCACATTTTACTAAATAAACTGTTTATACTTTGGTTTGTTCTTTATTGAGATCTCTGCTAAAACTCACACATGTGAGATTACTTTTTGCTTGAGAGAGTTGTGTGACATCAATTGTGTTTGATCACAGAAAAAAACTACAGAGATCTTACGGAGATCATTTGAGATTTTATTTTCATATGGGTTATTATTTCAAACACTGACTGGCTGAAAAGAGAGCCATAAATCTCAGTCATGAGTCGTTAGCCTAGTGGTTAAGGTACTGGACTATGAACCAGAAGGTTCAGGGTTCAAAGCCCACCTCTGCCACTGTTGGGTCCTTGAGCAAGGCCCTTAACCCACAATTGCTTGGATTGTAAGATTGTATAAATTGTAAGTCGCTCTGGATAAGGGTGTCTGCTAAATGCTGTAAATGATTAAATTTTTTTTACATTTTCTAAATGAGAGAGGAGAAAATATCTATCTTAATTGAACTATTCATTGATTCCAACACTTGAATAACTCTCTTTTATTACCAAATGATTCAGTGATTCAGACTCTGAATGAGTGAGGATGAAATCTTAATTGTGACCAAAATATGACTTGCTGAATCAAACACAAGATAGGAGCAGATTTTAGTTACAAAATGATAATTTGTTGGCTAATTAGTTGAAAATTGTCAGTTAATTCAACTCCGTTTAATAGATTGATTTTATCTACCTATATGGAAGGTCACAACACCTGACATGTTCTCACATAAAATATGCACATGCGTTTTTTATATTTATTTTTTCCTGGTCAGGGTTGGAGGCACTCTGGCATCCATACCCACAGATCACTGGGCACAGGCATACGTGTGGCCTGAATAGGATGTCTGATAGTCATAAGGCTGAGTATGGGTTGTTGTGATAGAGCTGGGGGTTGATTCCCAACTGATCTACTTTCCCACAGACCCAGCCAGTTTTGGAACTCAAACCCAGGCACCAGTAGCAGTGGGTCCGTGTGTAAGGCTTTTGTGCCACACAAGTTCCCATGACTAATAATTACATTATTAAGCAGTAAAACAGTAAGTACTGTATTGATAATTCCTCCACGTTTACCATTGAATATGACGTAATGATGATGTAAAAACTCTCAACCTGGCAACAATAATTTGGCTGCCGTGCTTTCACTTGCTGTAAATCAACGGGGCATATAATGTCATGAAGTAGTGGGCAAGTTTAATTCATTTATATGTAGTCTCGTGATGAAATTTGTGCGCCTCTCATCAAATGAGCATTTTGTTGATTTACTAAATGAACCAAAGCTAATCAGTCACTTCAGGGAGCAATTTTAAACCTGAGGTATTTTAATGGGAGAATTCAATCCCAAGTAAAATACCTCAGATTTAAAATGGCTCCCTGAGGTATTTTAATGGGATTGAATTCACATTAGAATTAGTGCGTTTAAAACATATTATACAGTATTACAATTTAGCACGTGCAAAAGTTAGGACACCTTTCAAGATGATCCGTTCTCAGAACACAAATGATTTCTTAATGGTGTATGTAAAGTTGGAGAATTCTATCATTATTCAGGTTTCTGTGTATTTCATTTAGAAAATCATTTAGAAAATCATTACAAAAACCTTATTTGGCCAGGGCTGCCCAAACTTTTGTAAAATGTACAGTATATTGTTGATTATACATTATATTTGTCATTATTCATTTAAAACATTTTATTTTATTTTACTTTATTGCCACCTTTTTCAAGTAGGCTGCAGGCACATTTTACCGTGTGACTATAATGACAATTAAATTAGTAATTAGTGACATAAATAAAGTATGAGTTTTGCATTGTTCCTATTATAACTGATATTTACTCTGTCCTTTGTCTGTAGTATCACAGAAACAGGAAACAAAAAGATTTTAATAAAAGAAAATATTAGAGGTGTGATTTCATGAACAAGGAAATACTTGTTCTGTCAGAGGAATTCCCCTATTTTGTTACAGACAGCAGTTGTACCTGTTGTAAATGCATGCATCATCATGTAGGTGTATCCCTTCCACTGAAAAACCAACAGGAAATAAAGACTGTGTTCAATAAAGGTATCATTTGAATAAGACATTAGATATTGTGAATTAGACATGCGATATTATCTCTGTTGTGTTTTGTACTTTTGTTCTAAAGCTCTTTCTCCTAAAACAAAGAACTTATGAAACTAAGAAATGATTTACACATCATAATCATATGATAATAATATACGCAGAGTAGCAACAAACAATAAATGGCATTCCAAAACTCATGGGTTCCTATCGAATATACTAAAATACAGTGCTAAAAAGTTTACTTCATGAAATAAGTTAACTGAATAAGGATCATTCAAGACCAGGGATGCCTTCACATGACTGATAGACATTCTTCCTAAAATAACACACAAACTTGACTTTCAATGAACAAGTTGATAAAAGTACTTCAAGGAGTTCCAGTGGTACACATCCATGACACTGACGGTACATAACGGTTTGTACTACATTTATGTTATTTAGCAGACACCCTTATCCAGAGTGACTTACATTACACTGATACAATCTAAAATAGCGGGCTAAGATTCTAGCTGGGGCAGCTTAGTAGAGGTGGGATTTGAACCCTGGACCATTGTCCAGTACTTTAACCACTAAGCCAACGCAGTTGCTACTACATTCAAACTACAGCTGTATGAATCATCTGCAAAAATCATACAAATTACATTATCTTTAGCAAAGCACAGCGAAACCAGAATACAAGCATTTTCAGACAAAAGGGAACCAAAATATAAAAAGATACTTTGGATTTTTTTTAGAAATGCTGCTAAATCGCTCATAACTACAAATGCCACTATACAGAAATGCAGTATGTCATTGTTCCAGAAGTTACATTGTTCCTCAGTGGCTTTCAAATCCTAAAAACACACTACACCAGAAACTGGTCCACCCCAAGGATCGGGTCCCCCAGCACAAACAGAGTAATGTAGTGTACGCTGTTAAGTGCCAAGACGATTGCCAGTAATTGTACATCGGGGAAACCAAACAGCCACTGGCGAAATGGATGGCACAACATAGAAGAGCTACCTCATCATCTCAGGACATCATCTCGGTTTACACCCACCTACAGGCCACTCTTTCAAGGATGAAGACGTGCAGATCCTTGATAGGGAGGAACGATGGTTTGAACGCGGAGTAAAAGAAGCCATTTTTGTAAAGAGGGAACGTCCATCCCTGAACCGAGGAGGGGCCCTCAGAGTACACCTCTCACCATCTTACAACAGAGCCATCGCAGCCCTTCCCCAATCCTGTGTGAATGGCACACGTGGCCATTGTTGTTAATGGCTATGGCAATCTGCATATTAAACTGATCACCGGTCCCATTGTTATGCAATGGTGCTGGTACCAGTCGTTATGCAAAGGTGCTGTATATAAGATTGGGGAAGTTTTTTCCAACTGCTGAGACTGAAGAAGTCACTTAGATGAGTGACGAAACGTTCTTCCCCAGAACCCTCGATTGGGATTTCTTACCTGGAATTACTGAGCATGCTTTCAGACAGTATGCACTGTATTTAATCAAACAGTAGTTTGCCATCACTTCATTAAAACCCTCTCATTCCATTTTAGTCCGAACACAGCAGCATCACCATTTTTTGTAGGGAATGTCTTTTTTCCTTAAACGCTATGGCAGTGTAAGGTGCTGCCGTTCCGTATAAAGACATGACATTCCGGGCTTTGCTTACAACCTTTATACTGCATGGCTGCTAACTTTTAGGCCTGTTTGTCCTTATGTGAAGACACTTTTTTTATGCCTCTGTGGTGCACAAAGAAGAGCGTTGACAGGCAAAAAGGACATTCGTAGTTTGGAGTATGCAGTGAGGGAAGTACGGTTACAAAACGCTGAATATTTAGCAGTATTTAGTTTGTGTTTGCGTTGTTTTGCAATTTTTTTGCGTGTGCACAGCCCATGTTTCAGGCATTGAAATAAACTGGGTTATTATATTTTTGTTACACCTGGTGTGTAAATTGTTACCCATTTATCAGTCATACATCCCAAATAGTGAGGTGAAAATCACAGGAAAGTACTACTTCTTTAGGGTCTTCTTCTTTTGCTGCTCCTTTGAGGGGTCGCCACAGCAGAATCCTTCTGATCCACATGTATTTTTGGTACAGGTTTTCACCAGATCCCTTCCTGAGACGCGCTTCCCCTTACAGTCGTAGAAAAAGTTTGGGGCCCCCTGATAATTTTCATGATTTTAGTTTTATAAATCATTGGTTGTCCCCACTCAGCAACTTGAGTTTAAATATATCATATAGCAGATGAACACCGTGATATTTTGAGAAGTAAAATGAAAGTTTATAGGAATTTACAGAAAGTGTGCATTAATTATTTCAAACAAAATTAGGCAGTGCATATTTGGGCACCCCAACAGAAAAATGACTCAATATTTTAGATTCCTCCTTGTAGAAATAACACCGCTAAACGCTTCCTTCAGCTCCAGTCGGGATTCTGGTTTGAAAGTGCTTTGGACCATTCTTCTTTAGAAACATCTCCAGTTTCAGTCAGGTTTTTGATGGTTTCCGGCATGGCCAGCCCACATTTTCAATAACATTCATGTCTGGGGACTGAGATGGCCATTCCAGAAACGTTGTACTGATTCCTCTGCATGAATGCATTAGTAGATTTTGATGCAGTTTGGGATCGGTTGGCCTCGGTGCAACTTTGTCACTGATTCTTGAACAAGGGTTCCTCAAGAATCTGGAGATATTAATTGGAATCCGCAACCCTGAACGTTAACAAGATTCCTAGTAAACCTGCACTGGCCACAATTCCCACCGCAAGAATGGAACCTCCCAAAATTTTACTGGGGTAGCAAGTGGGTTTTGTCTTGGGATGCTGTGTTTCTTTTTCCGCTCCTTGTTAGTCCAATAACTCAATTGTAGTTTCATCAGCACACAGCACTTTATTCACAAAATGAAAGCTGGATTTTCCAAAATGTGGGCTGTAGCAACACCTCAAGTGGACTCTGTTTTGTGGCGTGTTTCTGCAGAAAAGGCTTCTTCTGCATTACCTCCCATACAGCCCTCTTTCCTTGTGCAAAAGGTGGTGCTGTATAGTTGAACGATGAAACAGTGACACCATCTGCAGCAAGCTGAGGGTTGTCGTTCTTTGGAGGTGGTCTGTGGCTTGACTATGACTGTTCTCACCATCCTTCGCCTCTGCCTATCTGAGATTTTTTCTTGTCTGCCAGCTTCGGGAGTTCCTTAACTAGAACTGTGGGCCTTTGGTCTTCCATTGCCTCACTATGTTCCTACAGTGAAACTGACAAGCTGAATCTCTGAGAGAGCTTTTCCCTTTCCCTGAACCATGATGTGGAACAAACCTTTGTTTTCAGGCCATTTGGAGTTGTTTTTGAGGCGCCCATGTTGCCACTCTTCAGAGAGATGCCCAAAGAGGAAGAACCAAACTTCCAATTGGCCAACCTTAACCTTTTTCTCATAGTTGGATTACTTTGTGTAGGTAGATCAAGGTCAATGAGCTTACAAAAACAAATTTTTGTGTTCCATAATAGTGCTAAAGGTATTCAATGACCAAGGGTGCCCAAAATTTTTATTCACCTGCCCTAATTTTGTTGAATAATTTACTGTCACACTTTCTGTAAAACCATAAAACTTAATTTCACTTCTCAATATACGGTGTTCATCTGCTATATGATATATTTATCTGAAATTGCTAGCTGGACAACCCAATGATTTATAAAGAAAATCATGAAAATGTATCAGGGTTGCCCAAACTTTTTCATACCACTGTCTTAGTGAGTGGGCAAAAGTATGTGAACCTCTAGGTTCGCAGTTTTCAAATTTTGAAGGTGAAATTAGAGTCAGGTGTTTTTCAAATCAATGGATGCCATCAGGTGTAAGGGGGCACCCTGTTTTATTTTAAGAACGAGATCATCAAAGTCTCCTTCATAAACATGTTTGAGGACGTGTATCATGCACGAACAAAGGAGATTTCTGAGGACCTTCAAACAAGAGTTGTTGTGCTCATCAGGCTTGGAAAAGGTTACCAACCCCTCTCTAAAGAGTTTGAACTCCATCTATCCACAAATGCGGAAGAAATTCAAGCACCATGGTCACCCCATCCAGGAAGTGTCGACCAACAAGCTCACTCCAAGAGCAGACGTGTAATAGTTGGTGAGGTCCACAAAGGTCCCCAGGGTAACTTCTAAGCAACTGACGGCCTCTCTCAATTGGCTAATGTTAATGTTCATGAGTCCACCATCAGAAGACCACGACCACAATGGTGTGCATGGCAGGGTTTGCATGGAGAAAGCCACGCTCCTCCAAAAAGAACATTGCTGCGCTTCTTCAGTTTGCTAAAGATCACGTGGACGAGCCAGAAGGCTTTTGGAAGAATTTTTTTGCGGACGGAATGAGAACCAAAATGGGGGGAGAAACGTTTTTGTTTAAAAGAAAGCTTTGTTGGAGAAAGAAAACACTGCATTACAGCATAAGAACCTTATCCCCAACTCTGGATGTTTGTGGTTCCCTCACATTAACTGCTTCGCTGTCAGTCCTTCAACAACATTTCGATTGGATTTAAGGTCAAAGTCCTGACCTTAATCCAATGGAAATGTTTTAATAAGGACTGAAGTGAAGCAGTCTAATGTGAGGAAACCCACCAACATCCCGAGCTGAAACTGTGTCTGTACGGAGCATGGGGCCTAAAATTCTCCAGCCGGTGTGCGGACTGATCACAGCTACAGGAAAACGTTTAAGCTTGCAGTTTATTGCTGCAAGGGGTGGTCACACCAGATACTGAAAGCAAGGGTCACATACTTTTTGCCCTCACTAATATGTATATTGGATAATTTTCCTCAATAATTAAATGACCAAGTATAATATTTTTGTCTCATTTGGTTTAACTATTTTAGGACGTGTGTGAAAATCTGATGATGTTTAAGGTCATATTTTATAGAAATAGAAAAATTCTAAGGGTTCACAAACTTTATATACTGGTCCTTCTCCAAAAAATTAGCAGATTGTGATCAAGTTATTAATTTTCCTTTCCCCGTTATGTCGATGATAAAAATTAAACTCTCATATATTTTTAGATTCATTGCAACACCAACTGAATATTTCAAGTCTTTTATTGTTTTAATACGAATGACTTTGGGCTACAGCTCTGAAAACCCAAAATTCCACAATCTCACAAATTAGCATATTTCAATCCGACCATAAAAAAACGTTGTTTTTAATACAAAAAAGTCAACCTTCAGATTATTAATGTTTTTTATGCACTCAATACTTGGTCGGGAATCCTTTTGCAGAACTGACTGCCTCCGGCTGCTTGGCATGGGGCAATCCATCCTGTGGCACTGCTGAGTTGTTATGGAAGGCCCAGATGCTTCGATAGCGGCCTTAAGCCTCATCCATAGTGTTGGGTTCTTGTGTCTCTCAACTTTCCTCTTCAAATTATCCCACAGATTCTCTATCGGGTTTCAGGTCAGAGAGTTGGCATGGCCAATGGAGCACAGTAAATACCATGGTCAGTAAACCATTTACCAGTGTTGTTGGTACACTGTGAGCAGTTGTCAAGGTCGTGCGAAAAATGAGCTCTTCAGCAGATGAACATGAAGTGGCTCCAAAATCTCCTGATAGCTAGATGCAATTGAACCCTACCCCTTGATAAAACACAGTGGATCAACCCAGCATCTGACATGGCACCCCAGACCATCACTGATGTGGGTAACTTGACCACTGGACTTCAGACATGTTGCATTTCCTCTGCCCCAGTCTTCCCTCCAGACTCTGGCACCTTGATTTCCGAATGACATGCAAAATTTGCTTTCATCTGAAAAAAGTACTTTGGACCACTGAGCACAGTCGTGCTGCTTCTCTGTAGCCCAGGTCGGCGCTTCTGCCGCCGTTTCTGGTTCAAAAGCTTGACGCTGGGAATGCGTCACCTGTAGCCCATTTCCCCTGCACACGCCTGTGCACGGTTGTCTCTGGAATCGTCCCTTCTCCAAATTCTCCTCAGGTCCAGTCCCTCTTCTCTTTGTGCAGCGTTTTTTCTGCCACACTTTTTCCTTCCCACAGACCTTCGCCACTGAGGTTCTGATACGCACTCTGGTAACAGCCATTCGTTCAGAAATGTCCTTTCTGGTCTTACCCCTGTTTGCTTAGGGTGTCAATGATGGTCTTCTGGACAGCAGTCCAGGTCGGCAGTCCTTACCATGATTGCTGTTTTGAGTAATGAACCAGGCTGTTAGTTTTTCAAAGCCCTCAGGAATCTTTTGCAGGTTGTTTAGAGTTTTCTTTTGATCTCATATGATTAGTTAATATCTCGTTTATAGACCTTTTTCATGATATTCTCATTTTGTGAGAGCTGTATGCCAAAGTCCTCAGTATTAAAACAATAACAAAGACGTGAATATTTCCAGTTTTGGTGTGCAATGAAGCTAAAATATATGATATAATAAGTTTATACGTTTTTTAATTTTTATCATTACATTCGGAAAGAATTACATTATCACAATATGCTAATTTTTTGAGAAGGACAGTAAATAACAGGCAGAATTTGGTGAAGATGTGAATCCTGTTTGAAACTACGTTCTAGGTGTTTTGGTATGAACATTCAATGTGATTTCTAATCTATAGAGCCTGCTTTTGGTCACCATGCTGTCTAGATGGGTAGATTATTAACCATCACCCTCTCTCATACTGCATGGTTTAAGGAAGTTCTCAGGAATCTGAAACTAGAAAAATGCTTCAGACATTACATAAAGTTTGGGACCATTTTTTGAGTATTACAGTACACATCTAGTACGTATTCTATTGTTATTATTATTATTATTATTATTAGTTTACATATTTAGCATTTTTTTCTTAGTATATCTTCTTCTTCTTCTTCTTCTTCTTGTATTCATTTATTTTATGTTGTTTTTCTATTTCACTGGCAAATTGTCTTATTATGCACACAACATTTATTATTATGTAACTGCCAGTGTGTTTTATATTTTGTGTTGGGTGTCCGCTTGGGTGGTTCAGCAGACTTATACACCAGCACACCACTGCAGTGACCCTTGTTCACGTCCCAGAGGTGATTTCCTACCTTGACAGATAAGACCTTCAGGCTGAGGTGGCAGAGGTACCTGAGTTATTTACTTGAATTAAAACCACTACTATGTTGCATGTCCTCCCCGTGTCTGTGTGGGTTTCCTCTGGGTGCTCCAGTTTTCTCCCACAATCCAAAAACTTGCTTTAGGTTAAATGATTATGCTAAAAGTGGCCCTAGTGGATGTGTGTGAGTGTGTGATTGTTTCAGTTAGTTAGATTAGATTAATCTGCACATAATGTCGTTGATCAGTAGCACCTGTTTGTTAGATTTGTTTAATCATACACTGAGGTTTATGGTACGTCATGACGTTTTTGTATCTATTTTACTTTCTTTAACAACTTAGAAAAATCACACTGTATGATTGATTGTATTTGTTTATAAAAATCGTTTTAAAGTGCTGACAAATTTAGATAAAACCATTCATTTAGCTCAAATCAAATAACTTTAACCTATCCTTTGTAAAACTTAGTTCGCATTTTAAACATTCTTTTAACTTCCACCAGATGGCGCTGCTATATTTATTGTCTTGTACGCTCTTGGTTTAATTTAAATACTGATTTTTCAAAATTATTATTATTATTATTATTATTATTATTATTATTATTATTATTATATCCAATGGTGTACTGATCAGGGTCAGGTTTCGAACAGAGGGTACAGGCCTCAGTTTCTATTTATTTGTTTTTCCTCCTACACCGAACTTGTGTACTAATATAACATCATCCTCATTTCATACAGATTTTGAACTTTTCCTCGTTTCTTTTTTCCTACACGCATTGTCCCTATTTTATTTTATATAGAAGCCACTTTTGTTGTGTTTCTAAACAGTGGCTGCTGGATTTTTAAAACTCCGTGTTCGCTCACTGTGCCTCAATTAGACCCCTGCTATTAAAGGGGAACTAACAAAGTATGCAGAGAAATAGATGGACTACAGACCTTAACTGAGAACTACAGTGGCTTCTGTGTGGTAAATAAAAGGGCAGGCAAGTGTAGAAACAAGTGGTGTCCCTAATAAAGTGACGGAATTGAGTGTATGTTGTCTATTAAATGTAACTTCGGCGAATATCTTCACTAACTTTATATCAATATAAAGTAATAAAATTTGTTATACTTTATAGTATATAAAGAAGGCAATCAGTACGCATATCATCCATTTTTTTAAAATCGGCCAGCGCTGGAAGCTGGACTTGTCGAATACGGGTGGAATTGCAGAGGCGAGCGGAACTGACGTATCCTGGGGTCGGATTCGTAGTGAGTGAGGAGAGGAAACAGGTGGAGCAGAAGGAGATCCGCGTGTTCGCCTGTGGTGGGCATAAGATTAGCTTTCAGAACTCCTCTCACCAGCGAGTTCCAGGTATGTTTATTGTTTTCATACACCGATGTGTGTGTGTGTGTGTGTTGTTGTGGTGTGGTGTGTGTGGGGTGTGTGTGTGTGTGTGGTGTGTGGTGTGTGTGTGTGTATATATGTAATATATAAATATATATATAAGATATTATATATATAATAATTAACACACATTGTGTGTTGTATGTTCTATGGAATAGAGGAGGAGAAAGGAAAGGGAGGGGGGAAAAGTTGTAATGTATATGAGCCCACGATCACCTGT
This sequence comes from Ancistrus triradiatus, assembly GCA_025084515.1. NCBI lineage: Eukaryota > Metazoa > Chordata > Actinopteri > Siluriformes > Loricariidae > Ancistrus > Ancistrus triradiatus. The sequence goes on along the minus strand of JAJAGP010007311.1, from coordinate 3,614 downwards.
TCAATATTTCTGACCATTCATTCATTCATTCATCACTCACTCAGAGAAGTATAGATTAGGGTAAAACACTAAACACCTATTGGATTCCCTTATATACACTCGTACTTTTCTGACTGTCCCGAACATAAGCATTTTCTTATTATTTACAACTTTATTATGACAACCAGTGTGGCTACTAGTGTGCTGTTCCAAGCAAGTGCCCGTTTTCGGTAATCTTTATTTTAACAACACCAATATCAAGTTATTTTAGTGTCCCAGTTGTCCCCTGACCCCTAATGTGCAGGAATGTTGACCCTCAGTACAGTATGCCATGTTTTAATCCAAAAGTTATGCTTTCACTTCTGCAAGTCTGTACCACATCACCATTGTAAGCAGAGCACCAGGATAAAAGTCTAGCCAATGCCAGTCTACTAAAACCTGCCTCCATTAGATTATATTATAGTCAGGCTTGTATGGCATGGTATATTTCATGTGTACCATTACTTTTTATTTTGCAGGTTCCTCTTATGTGCTTCTGGAGACTCTGTGAAAGTGTTCAGTACCAGCACAGAAGAGTGTGTTTGCGTTCTGGAGGGTCACACAGACCAGGTCACAGGACTCGCCATAAACCCAGCAAACCACTTTCAGGTCTGTTATTCTCTTTATATACTCAACGTCTTCGGGGACATTGGTAGTGGGACTGTGGTAGCCTAGCGGTTAAGGTGCAGGACTATGGACCAGAAGGTCCAGGGTTCAAATCCCACCTGTGCCAAGCTGCCACTGGTGGGTCCTTGAGCAAGACCCTTAACCCACAATTGCTTGGATTGTAATTTTGTATCAATTGTAAGTCACTCTGGATAAGGGCGTCTGCTAAATGCTGTAAATAGTGTACCTCCATGGTTTCCAACCAGGGGGCGCCAAAGATCACATGACTTTGTTTACTCTGAGGTACACGGAGTTTGTCAAAATACAATTTGCGTGTTACATATACTTAAAATCCACCCATTAAACCCACACTCATTGGAACCAAATCTGTATATCTATAATTACTTAAGGTCATTTCAGTCAAAAAGAGTTGCCACTTGTTACACCTCATCATGAGTTTTTTGTAGCGTAATGACATCACCTCTTTTTAAAGTATCTTGTCTTTCCCTGGTACATTCCATTTCTCACAGCACAAACAAATCACAGTGAAACTTCTTATTAGAAATGCAGCAAAACAGCATAGTTAGCCAGTGTCAATTAATAAAGCCTGATTCCTTTTCAGAATGGCTTCGTAGAGCAACCTGACACAAACTGCTAAAACTTTTTTCTATGACTGCCTTCTTTGGTCCACCTACCTGGTTCAGTGTCTGTAGAAAAGCATTGTATTCATTTGAAATAGTCACTTTTACTGCCTGAAATCAAAATCCATTAAAATATATTTTTCCAGGTTTATGTTCAGTACTGTGCAAAAGTCTTAGGCCGCCATTAGATGTGTTGTTTTAGCAATGGTATAATGAGCATATATAATAATTTTTCCGTTTCTTTATTATAATACAACCAGAAGATGCGGGAAATTTGTTTGCAGTTGTAGACCTGTTTATTATAGAGACGTTATGGGATCACCATGGACAGGGGAAGAAACATCAGGGAACACCTGGTTTTATTCTGAAGTAAGCAAAAGTACTACAACTGATGTCAGCCTGGAGGCCAGTTGGTGTGGTGTGTGATAGCTCCGAGATCCCCGGTTTGATCCCGACCCCGGGCTCCGCCTGTGTGGAGTTTGCATGTCTGTGGGTTTTCTCCAGGTACTCTGGTTTGCTCCCACATTCCAAAGACGTGTGTCAGGTTAATTGGTATTTCCAATGTGCCCCTTGGTGTGTGAGTATGTGTGCCCTATGATGGATTGGCACCCTGTCTAGGGTTGTTCCTGCCTTGTGCCCTGTGTCTCCCGTGACCCTGATTATCAGATTAGAAATGAATGAATGAATGAAGTTTGTAATGGTTACTGTAAATAGTGTAGCTCCATGGTTTCCAACCAGGGGGCGCCAAACATCACAGTGGGTGCGCATGACTTTGTTTACTCTGAGGTGCACGGAGTTTGTCAAAATACAATTTGCGCGTTACATATACTTAAAATCCACCCATTAAACCCACACTCATTGGAACCAAATCTGTATATCTATAATTACTTAAGGTCATTTCAGTCAAAAAGAGTTGGCACTTGTTACACCTCATGAATGAGTATTATTTTTTTGTAAGGATGTGTGTGTATGGTCTTCTCTGTTGGGATGTTAAAAGCAAAATTTGATTTTTAGCTAAATGTTTAGCTGTCTTGAGAAGAGAAAAGGAAAAAAGCTGTATTTTAAGTTCATTAGAAAGTTTTGCGATGAATCACTGTATTCCTTTGGACGGTCTGTGTGTGGGCCTGGGGGCGCAGCATTTCTGAGGTAATCCTGGGGGGTGCTCCAAGGAAAAAAGCCTGGGAACCACTGGGCTACCAGACCCACCAAAGAGCCAAACCAGGCGAATGACTAATTACATTTGAATAGTTGATCAGATTTTGAAAAGAAAATATTTTCACTTTCCTTTCTAGGGCCCTAATGTGTGTATAAAGCTGGAAAAGGGTAGGCACTATATACTACATGTCCTTTATTAACTGCTTCATCTGCCGTATAGGTTCACTTTGAAGCAATGCGAGGCATAATGATATGGTAGCTTGTTGTGCTGGTAAGAGTGCACCAGGTGCAGCAGTGTTACTGGGTTTTTAAACACGGTGTACACAGACTGGCCATGTTATTAGGAAAAGTTATACACCTGCTCAGTCATGTAATTATCAAGCCAGTGTGATCATTTGATCCTGTTAAGGACTACAGGACGAGCACCACAAATTGTACATGGTATAAAAATGACCTACGGTAAACCTGCGTGCTCTGCCACCAGGTTATGTGTCTAATAATGTGGCTAGTAAGTGTACGCTGTGTTTAATATTCACGTGACACTGCTGCTCCTTATGCACTCGTATCAACCCAACACACGACCATGTCTGTGTCACTGATTCAGACCTCGACTAATAACAGGGTCCTATGGACCATTTCATCCCTAGGTAATTAATAGTTATGGTGGTAATTAGGTAAATGTATTCAAAATGAGTATTTTGGGGGTAATTTATATCGGGAGATGGCCGTGAATCGCGTTTCGCATGCCTTAGCATGATGAATCTCAGTTTCTGCTGTGATTTGGAAATGTTAGGGTGAAAATTTGACTGAAACTGTCAGCTCCATGGACCCGTTGTGTCTACAGTATGAGCAGGTGGTGGTGTAATGGTAGGGCGAATGTTGTTGTCACTCTTCCACCCTAGTAATACCATTTGGCCCTGGTTTGAATGTGTACGAGTGTTGTTGGTGACCATGTGCATACCATTATGACCACAATATCCACATCATCTAATGGATAGTTTCACGAACATGACAGTGAGTTCAGTGTTCTCACCAAGGACCATATCTGAATTCAATAAAGCACCTTTAGGATGTGGAACAATTCTCATTGTAAATTTGAGAAGCAATCTGCAGCAGTTTTGGGATGCAGTCATGTCAGCATGGGCCAGAAACATGTCCGTCTCCTTCCAGTCTGTGCCCTTAGGAATTCAAGGT
>JAJAGP010007310.1:0-14383 GCA_025084515.1 Ancistrus triradiatus | reverse complement strand
TTTGTTTAGCGATGCCATCTTTTGATGATTTATGAAGGGGAAGTATCTCTACCATTTGAAGTTTAAATGGAGGTTCTAGGTGAAAGTATCAGGATTTTAGAGAAGTTTGTTCAGTGAAAAAGTGAATTAATCGATTTTCCCTGAAATCTAGAGTGCACACTCTAGCTTCTGCGCTATTAAATGAATGGAGTGATTTTTAAAGAGTGATAGAAAGTGATCACAGAGTGATATCTGTCCGAAACTTGAGATTATGGGTCTCGGAGAACCCAGGTCCGGTCATGCCGAGTTTCGTGTTTGTAGCTCAAAAATTGTTACGGCAGTTTTTTAAAAAATCCCATTCAAGTGAATGGGACGTTTTTTCGCAGAAATGCGAGTGTAGCGTGCGAATGCAACAACATTTCTCTTTGCTATCGACAAGCACACTTCTCCGGAACATGCCGGACGTTTTGGTGTTTGTCTCGTGTCGATATCTTGAAAACTGTAGGAGGAGATACATACCGAAAATTTGGTGGAATAATAATAATAATAATAATAATAATAAAAAATAAAAAAAAAATAATAATAATACGAAGAACAAGTAGTGTGTCGCTTGCGCGACACACTAATAATAGGAAGAACAATAGTGTGTTGCTTGCGCAACACACTAATAATAAACGTAATAATAATACTTTCGGATTTCAATAGTGTGGTTGCCTATATACTAATAATAATATGAAGAACAATTAGTGTGTTGCTTGCGCGACACACTAATAATAATAATAATAATAACTAGAAAGTGCAGTTCCTGCAGAAACTGCGAGTGTGTTGCGGCGGTGCATGCCCCTGGCGACGTGCATCAGGGACTGAGTATGTAGGTCGAAAGCCGACTGTAGTCATTGTAGTCACCTCAGGGTATGACATGTTACCTCAGATTGCACCTGGGACCAAGCCTGTCAAATTTTGTGGCCGTAGGTCGAAAACTGACTGACTTACAGTCATTGGCCCCGTTAGAAGCCCCAGTGCCCAGCCATGGTTGTCATAGACCCCATGGGCATGACAAGTCACGTCAGATTGCACCCGGGACCAAGCCTGGTGAATTTTGGGGTCGTAGGTGGAAAACTGACTGAGTTACGGTCATTGGCCCGCTAGGGACCCCAGTGCTCTGCTGGGGTCTACAAGGGCCCCATGGGCATGACATGTCACCTCAGAGTTCACCTGGGATGAAACCTGCCGAATTTTGTGTTTGTAGGTGGAAAACTGACTGAATTACAGTCATTGGTCCGCAAGGAGCCCCAGTGCCCTGCTGGGGTCCACAGGGGCCCCTTGGGCATCACATGTCACCAAGCCTCAAAGTTATGACAGGTTAAACACAAATGAAACTTTGAAAAAAAGCGCTTCGCAGTTCCGAAAACTAACATGGCTGTCAATGAGGGAAGTTTTTGTCCCTAGTCCCGAACAAATCGTCATAACTCGAAAAGTTATTTGTATAGCGATGCAATCTTTTGATGAATTATGAAGGGGAAGTATCTCTACCTTTTGCAGTTTAAATGGAGTTTTTAGGTGAAAGTATCAGGATGTTAGAGAAGTTTGTTCAGTGAAAAAGTGACTTAATCGATTTTCCCTGAAATCTAGAGTGCACACTCTAGCTTCTACCCTATTCAATGAATGGAGTGATTTTTAAAGAGTGATAGAAAGTGATGAAAGAGTGTTATCTGTCCGAAACTTGAGGTGATGGGTGTCGGTCAGCCCAGGTCCCACCCTGCCGAGTTTGGTGTTTGTAGCTCCAAAATTGACCGAGTTACGGCAGTTTAAAAAAAATCCCATTCAAGTCAATGGGACTTTTTTTCGCAGAAATGCGAGAGTAGCGTGCGAATGCAACAACATTTCTCTTAGCTATGAACAAGCACACTTCTCCAGAACATGCCGGACATTTTGGTGTTTGTCCCGTGTCGATATCTCGAAAACTGTAGGAGGAGATACGTACCGAAAATCAGGTGGAAAACTAAAAATCGAAGAACAATTAGTGTGTTGCTTGCGCGACACACTAATAATAATAATAATAATGAAAAGCGGCCTCAAAATACAAGGCGAAGGGCTTGTATTTTCAGAGAAGTGAGTGACCAGTCAGCGCAAGCGAGAGGCGAGGCTCAAACCAGCACAACAGCAGCAAAAATAGCGAAATCAGGGTTAAGATCCTCCCCGATTGCCAAGAGAATAATTAAGTACAATAAAGGGGAAGGTTACGGTGAGAAAAAACACGGGGGACTTGAGTCGCCGTGCCGATCGAGCTTTTCACAAACATTCCACAAATGACTACTCCTGAATTATTAACAGTGTGTTTTTTGACTGGGTATGACATTGTGTATTCAGAATATTTTTGTACATGAACAAATTCTGAAAATTTGTTTAGCCTTTTTAATTGTATCTAACATGCAGTATTCATACTTATTGTTACATTTTTAAAAATGGCTCCATAATCTAAACCCTCTGCCAGATCTGGGCCATTCTACCTACCATCCAGCACCATGTAATGATCCCTGAGCTAACTATACAGGTTCTGCATGAACCCTCCTGCCGCCACTTAAATAAGAAGGACGATGCGTGTCTATGCTTGTCTCCTGCCCCCCGGCCCAGGTGTGTGTGCAGGCTTGCTTTCATTACGTGGAGATTGAGCAGGTGTATGTGCACGGGTGGGATTTTATTACCATGAGATTGCTTTCTGAGCCACGCATCACACAAAGCAGGTGGTGCCGTCCCTCCAATCCGCCTAGCTCCTCCATCATCATTTTCAGTGTGAAAGAGATTTAGGAGCAAGACAGGAATCTGCATATGGAGAAGAAGAGACCGAGTGCTGAGGAATTTCATTGCCACCAAAATGACCTGCTAAAGTAATGGAGAATGGAATATGGTTGCTCCTCGAAGTGATGACCTCAGCAATGTCAAATAAAGAAAAATATAGGTCTGGAATTATTGCCCCCTTGGAGAACATTCAAATAAATTGTTGATATGAGAGTTATAACCAAAATTAAGCTTTTATTGAGGAAAACAAAAAAATATTTTTGTACTTTTTAATGTATGGCATGTCACTTCTGTATATATATATGAATGAACATGAGTAGATTACACAAATTAATACACAAAAGTGGAGTAGAGCCGCAGTTAAACATGTTGACCCACCACTGCCTGAAACTGAGTTAGAGTTCCAGCGATGTCTCCCAGCTGGGTCAGGCAACTGAAGGTGACTGACAACATAAACACCAAGTTCGGTTTGACTGTTCTCTTTAGTTATCACTATTCTGCAAGCAGTGTTAGAGATTAGAGATTAATCAAAAACTAATCCAATACAAATTATGAATTACTTATTTCAAACTCAATTGGGATTACTTTACTAGTTATGTCCTGAAAAAAGTAATCCAATGACTCATTGTTAACTTTTACGTTACTCCCTAAAACTCATATTAATTTCTACTTACTAGAAACTACAAGGATAACAGCCAATAGTCCTTAAAATGCTTTATTTATATATAAAAAGATCATGTTGAAATTTAAATAGTTTTTTGTATGGAGGTTTCACGGTTTTCCAAGGCAGCAAACACAAATTTGGACAGCAGATGTCGCTAAAGAACATAGTTTCAACCATTTCTGAACATTAGGGATCAGAACGCTAAGGATCAATAGCCTATAAGCATGGGGTGAACATACCTACAGTTGGGCAAAAAAGTATTTTGTCTGCCACTGATTGTGCAAGTTCTCCTACTTAGAAAGATGAGAGAGATCTGTAATTTTCATCATAGGTACACTTTAAATATGAGAGACAAAATGAGAAAAAAAATCCAGAAAATCACATTGTAGGATTTTTAAAGAATTTAATTGTAAATCATGGTGGAAAATAAGTATTTGGTCAATAAATTTGGTTCAACTCAATACTTTGTAACATAACCTTTGTTGGCAATCATACAAGGGTGTGTAGCTGACATTTCCTTCAAGAGGATCTCATTGAGCCACTAAACGCTGACAGACGTCAGTGACTGTTCCTGTCCTATGTCAATGGAACAACTACTGTGTCCCATTACAGAAGTGTTTGGCAGAGGAGAAACAGGTCATCTGATGAACCTCTGGGTGAAGAGGAGCCAGTAGAAGCAAATCAGCTTGCTGATCACAATTACTGCGCCATCCCCAGTCCCGCAGCACTTGACCTAGCACTCTAGTAGGCTCATGAGCTTTGTGAAGAGATGGAGTGGTTACTGTCTCAAATAGAAGATTTATTGTAGAGACAGCACTTCTGTTTGAGGAGATTTGCATCTTCTGGCGCAAACATATGGTTCTACACAAGGTAGCATAAAGTATAGGCCAGGCATGTCAAACATAAGGCTCGCGGGCCGGACCCGGCCCGTTGGATGATTTAATCCGGCCCGGCATAAATTTCTGAGTATGTCAAAAAAATAAGCGAGTTTTTAAAATAAATACAAACCAAATGCTCCCTCCGGCCGCTAGAGGGCAGTAAATGTGTAAAAGCGCTCACGTCCAGCATGCGGCACTGATACGAGTTAGTCACAGGATGTAAACATTTGCAACGTGATGCGTCCAAGTAAAAATAAACCGGCAATCTTACTTCACCATTCACCACTACTAAACAAGTTATCTGTCGACACACCCTTCCCAAATGGCACTGTCAAAAAAAAGAAAAGTGGACACGGAATGCAGAGTTTTTCAGGAAAAATGGACTGAGAAGTATTTATTCACGGAAGTGAACGCAAAACCCGTGTGCTGGTATGTAATCGCACGTTGCAGTGTCAAAGAGTTAATATTTGCACTCGTGAATACAGATAATAAAAATAAGATTCATCTGGTTCAGATTAAAGACAATTGATATGTGCAGTATGTTCTCAGCTTCCAGTAAGCCCAGCTAGAGTTGATCTGGACGTAGTCTAATCTTATTGCACATGCACTGCATTTTTTAGTTATTTCAAAGCAGTATGACAATTAAGTCGAAAATATTTTTTTCATAGCTCCACTTGGTTTGTTAATGTGGTGAGTGGGTCAGGTGTAAAATGCATTCATCAACTGTTAAAATAAACCAGTTGTAACACATTCACCCCCCCCCCCCTTACCCAAACATGAAAATCATTTTTTTCCATTGTTTGTTGAATAAATGGGTGTGCTCAGAAAAGACCCTTGTCATTTCTATAATTATAATTGAGGTAGGCCACAAATGTAGGCTGAATGATAAAGCTAGTTTACTGAAAAACCAAAGCTAAAATATTTGGAGGTGACATTCTTGTTATGATCCGGCCCACTGAGAACAGAAAGTCGGATCCGGACCCCAGAGCCAAACTGAGATTGGACATGCTTGGTATAGGAATTATAAAGTCAAATCAGTTCAGATTTAATTAAAGTGCTTTTTACAAGCATTGTTTAAAGTTTGAAAGAATTTTGAATATTGGTGCCCGGGTTGAGTGTTGGTTTTTTGTTCTGGGTTGTTTTCTGAGCTTGGCAATTGTATTGCAAACGTTTCGTCACCAATCGAGGAGGCATCAGCAGTTGTAGGTGCTGTTTCTTCTGAACACTTGCGTTGTTATAGATCATTGGCAACGTCTGGTGTTTTGATACAAAATTTGCGTCATGGAAGCAGCTGATTGGTTAGCTGATCAAAATATAGTCCGTCGTGGTTTGAATTGGGCGATTGTGATTGGTTGAAGGGAATGTTCTGCGTTGTGGTCTGAATTGGGCGATTGTGATTGGTTGAGAGGGATGTTCTGCGTTGTGGTCTGCGTTCCTGGCTGGTTTTATCTTCTCATTTTCCGGAGCCTGAGGGGTTGATAGATTGGGTCAATGTCAATGTGTTTGTTTATCGATGTTTTGGTGGAAAACCAAGTTTCAAGGAATTCTCTTTCTTTCCTCGTTCTTGCTCCCGTGACGATCTCTGCTGTGTCCCAGTTGAACTTGTGTCCTTCTTGGTCTTTGTGTACTGAGAGTAGGGAGAGTGGATCGTGTCTTCTAGTGGCTAACTGATGTTCATGTAATCTGGTCGATAATTTTCTTCCTGTTTGGCCCACGTAGTTTTTCTCATAGTCCCTGCATTGGATTTTATAGATGACGTTTGTTCTTTTCTCTTTTACTGGTTGTTCTTTTGGTTTTGACAGCAGGTCATTATGGTATTGCGTGGTTTGTGTGCTACTGTGATTCCCGTTGACGTAATAAACCGCGCTGCCATCTCTGAGATGTTTTGCACCTATGAGTGAGTTATCCTTTGGTGGTTGTTTGTTAGGATTGTTGTGTTGGAAGGTTTCTGCGTTTCATGGTTCTCCTGATAAAGCTCCGTTGGGTATTTCCGTTTTTAGGAAGGTTGATATAGGGGGTTTTCTCCTCCTGTAGTTTTTGCGTCTTCAGTGCTACAACGCGTTTCTATTCTCTTGAATAGAAGGTTTTGATAAACAACTTGTTGTGACATCTTGATGACTGCTTGCTGTGATGTGGGAGTCGCTGATACATACTATGTGTTGATTTCCGTCGCAGAAGTATGTAGTTCTCCTCTGTGCCGTTGTGACGAGACGTCTAAAAATGCGAGGGGTTGTTCTTCCTGTGAGTCTCCATCGTGAATTTGATTCCTGGGAGAATGTGCTATCAAGTAGGTCTTGTGTTCGTTGAATGTCCTGGGTTTTGATTATCACAAAGGTGTCGTCCACATGGCGTACCCATAGTTTTGGATTAATCTTTGGGATGACTTCCTGCTCCAGCTTCTGCATAATTATTTCTGCCAGGAGTCCTGATATAAGAGATCCCATCGGTGATCCTTGAGTTTCCTCGTAGATTTGTCCATCAAATTTGAAATTGGTTGACATACAAAGATCCAGTAGTTCACATACGCAATCCGTCGTCAGTGGTCCTTCTATTGGATGGTCGCATAGCAGTTCTCTAACCGTTTCCTTGGCCATCTTTAGATTGATCGAAGTGAATAGCGAAGTTACATCAAATGAAACCATGATCTCGTCACCATCCATTTTTATGCCTTTCAGCTTGTGAAGAAACTGTTGCGAGTTGTTAATGGAGTATTGTGATCCAGTGATTAGGTGTTTGAGGCGCTTGTATAGGTGTTTCGTCAAATTATAGGTGGTGTACCTGGGAGAGAGACGATTGGTCGTAGAGGGGTGCCTTCTTTGTGTACTTTAGGAAGTCCATAAAATTGTGCAATAGCTGGTTCTCTCGCGCTCATCATCCAACGTTCTTCCTTCGTGATTTGATTCAGATCCTGGAGCTTTTTTAAAGTTGCATTGATTTTGCTGGTCAGTTTCTTAATGGGATCATTGTTGAGTCGACGATAAGTGGTTGTATCATCCAAAAGTTGCTTGACTTTTTGTATATATTCAGCACGATCCATTATGACTGTCATGCGTCCTTTGTCGGTCGGTAAGATTACCACGGTTTTGTCATCTTTGAGGAAACTGATAGCCCCTCGTTCTTGTTTCGCGATAGTCCTGGAGGGGCGACTGTGAGTCAAGATGGGAACTAGTGTTTGGCGTATTTCTTGTTGATATTCTTCGTTGAGTCCTTGTGATGAGAGTCCGTTTTCGAGACTGGCAAAGAATTCTCTGTACGAAGCGTCCTCGAGGTTGAAGTTCAGTCCTTTTACGAGAACTTGCTTTTCTCCATCTGTGAGTTGTCGACTAGATATGTTCTTGACCCAGGCATCATTCTGATTGTTCTGACTGTTCCTTGTGAGTTTGCAGATCTTGTTTTGTGTCACTTCGTTTTTTATCCTTCACACGAGAGACTCTGCGTTGTATTGCTAAGGTTAAATCTTCAACAAGTTCGCTCCTATTGCTCTTAAACCCATAGGTTTTGTTCGGTGACAATTGGTTGTATTTCCGAAGACGGTTGTGGGCCTCGTGACTCAATCCATCGCCTCATGCGTTTTCCCTGTATTGCGTTGCTAAATGTCCACGCGGACGGTGGGTTGATAGGCGGGGCGAGTAGTTGCACGTGCCGGAGGAAAGGATATTTGATCGCAAGCATTCATGAAGAAAGAAGAGTTGATTACCTGTGGATGCACTGTCTGCAAGCAAACGACTCCACCGGCGAGCTGTTTTGAAGGGCGTTTCTTTCAAACAACTTGGCGCAAAACGCTCAAACAGCTCGCCCGGGGGGAGTCGGTTTGCTCGCAGCCGCCTATCAACACAATCCATCACGCGTGGGCACATTAGACGACAAACAGGAAAACCATGATTCGATTGATGATCACAGGGAATGCGCCCACAACCCGTCTTAGGAATACAACCAATGTGCCAAGAACAAAAGACTATGGTTTAAGAGCAGTAGGAGAGCACGAAAATGTGGGAAGATTTTAACCTTAGCAATACATACGCACACGAGTCTCTCGGTGAGGGATAGAAAACGAAAAAGTGACCTACAAAAAACAAGATCTGCAAACTCACAAGAGGAACAGTCAAGAACAACATCAGCATGATGCAGTGGTCAAGAATATTAGTCGACAACTCACAGATGGAAGGAAAAAGCAAGTTTCTCGTGAAAGGACCTGCTGAACTTCAATCTCGAGGTCCGCTTCGTACAGAGAATTCTTTTGCCAGTCTCGAAAAACGGACTCTCGTCAACAGGACTAACGAAGAATATCAACAAGAAATACGCCAAACACTAGTTCCCATCTTGACTCACAGTCGCCCCTCCAGGACTATCGTGAAGCAAGAACGAGAGGGTATCAGTTCACTCAAAGATGACAAAACCGTGGTAATCTTATCGACTGACAAAGGACGCATGACAGTCATAATGGATCGTGCCAAATATATACAAAAAGTCAAGCAACTTTTGGATGATACAACCACTTATCGTCGACTCAACAATGATCCCATTAAGAAACTGACCAGCAAAATCAATGCAACTTTAAAAAAGCTCCAGGATCTGAATCAAATCACGAAGGAAGAACGTTGGAAGATGAGCGATAGAGAACCAGCTATTGCACAATTTCATGGACTTCCTAGAGTACACAAAGAAGGCATCCCTCTACGACCAATCGTCTCTCTCCCAGGTACACCCACCTATAATTTGGCAAAACACCTATACAAGCGCCTCAAACACCTAATCACTGGATCACAATACTCCATTAACAACCCGCAACAGTTTCTTCACAAGCTGAAAGGCATAAAAATGGATGGTGACGAGATCATGGTTTCATTTGATGTAACTTCACTATTCACTTCGATCAATCTAAAGATGGCCAAGGAAATGGTTAGAGAACTGCTATGCGACCAACCAGGAGAAGGACCACTGATGACGGATAGCGTATGTGAACTACTGGATTTTTGTATGTCAACCTATTTCAAATTTGACAGACAAATCTATGAGCAAATTCAAGGATCACCGATGGGATCTCCTATATCAGGACTCCTGGCAGAAATAATTATGCAGAAGCTGGAGCATGAAGTCATCCCAAATATTAATCCAAAACTATGGGTACGCTATGTGGATGACACCTTTGTGATCATCAAAACCCAGGACATTTAACGAACACATGACCTACTTGATAGCACATTCTCCGGAATCAAATTCACGATGGAGACTCAGGATGAGAACAACCTCGCATTTTTGGACGTCCTCGTCACAAAGGCCACAGATGGAGAACTACATACTTCTGTCTACAGGAAATCAACACATACTGATCAGATCCTACACTACAGCAGCAATCATCCAAGATGTCACAAACAAAGTTGTATCAGAACTCTATTCAAGAGAATAGAAACCCATTGTAGCACTGAAGAAGCAAAACTACAGGAGGAGCAACACCTATATCAAACCTTCCTAAAAAACGGATACCCACGGAGCTTTATCAGGAGAACCATGAAATGCAAACCCTCCAACACACAATCCGAACAAACAACCACCAAAAGGATAACTCTACCATACGTGCAAAACATCTCAGAGATGGCAGCGCGGTTGTTACGTCAACGTGGAATCACAGTGGCACACAAACCAACCAAGACCATAAAGACCATCCTGTCAAAACCAAAAGAACAACCAGTAAAAGAGGAAAGAACAAACATCATCTATAAAATCCAATGCAGGGACTGTGAGAAAAACTACGTTGGCCAACCAGGAAGAAAATTTTCGACCAGATTACATGAACATCAGTTAGCCACTAGAAGACACGATCCACTCTCCCTTCTCTCAGTACACGAAGACCAAGAAGGACACAAGTTCAACTGGGACACAGCAGAAATCGTCACGGGAGCAAGAACGAGGAAAGAAAGAGAATTCCTTGAAGCTTGGTTTTCCACCAAAACATCGATAAACAAACACATTGACATTGATCCAATCTATCAACCCCTCAGCTCCGGGAAATGAGAAGATTCCTCTCAACCAATCACAATCGCCCAATTCTGACCACAACTCAGAACATTCCCTTCAACCAATCACAATCTCCCAATTCAGACCACAACGCAGAACATTCCCTTCAACCAATCACAATCGCCCAATTCAAACCACAACGGCCCCGTCAGACCACGACGCACTATATTTTGATCAGCCAACCAATCAGCTGCTTCCATGACGCAAATTTTGTATCAAAACACTCGACATTACCAATGATCTATAACAACGCAAGTGTTCAGAAGAAACAGCACCTACAACCGCACTGATGATGTCTCCTCGATTGGTGACGAAACGTTTGCAATACAATTGCCAAGCTCGGAGAACAACCCAGAACCATTGTTTAAAGTGTCCACTTTTGCTGGTAACTGGTTTGCAGATGATCTAAGCCAGTGTTTCTCAGCCCTGTTGTAGCTCTGACAATTCGGTGAAAGTCATTAACTGTGATGTGTGGGAATGGCTAACTTCCCGTTTTGGAAGCCAGCGAGCTGGCTGAGTGAAATCCGGAAGAAGTCTGTGCATATAGCTTATTGGATCAAATCAAATCAAATGTCCAGAATTCTTTGTTCCTCCTATCACTTGGCGGAATAAGTAAAATGTGTTTTTGTACAACAAATCAGAAAAATTTGGGACAGTGTGGGAAATGCATATAAAAACAAACAGTGTTTTTTAAATATCCTTTGACTTTTATTTCACTGCAGACAGTATGAACCTGAGATATTTCATGTTTTTTTTCTGGTCAACTTCATTTTGTTATAAATCCATTGCTGTATTTCAGGCCATCACAAAAGTTGTGATGGGGCAATTTAGAGCTAGTAATTAATTAACTAAATAACTAATGATGTGATTTCAAACAGGTGATGTCAACACGTGATTGTAATCATGATTTGATACAAAATCAACATACAGGAGAAGTTGGGTCTTTGATGAGTAAAGATGTCCAGAGGATCTCCAGTTTGTCAATAAATGCGTGACAAAATGATTGAAATGTTTAAAAACAATAAAGTTTTTCTTAAAGAAATTAAATTTCTTAAAGAAATATTGAAAGGGATTTACATATTTTTCCACATAATATCATTAAACGATTCAAGGAATCAGAAGGAGATGACTACTTTGAGAAATTGCTTCAAAGCAGCGTTGTTTTTGAAGAGACATATAATCTATTTTATATTAGGTACAGCTCTTATATGACTTAACTACTATCCATTCACTAACAGAGGTACAGATCAATCAGTACTGAGAATATAGACTGGCACAATCAAATGTGCTGGTCGACAGCTGAGTTCATGTTGTCAACTGTCAGTCAACTGGATGACTGAATTTTTAGGACAACAAGACATTTGACAGCAAAATTAAATTTTTATTTATTTTTACACAAGGAAATACAGTACAGTACAGCTCAAAGTGCAACAAATCAGAAAACTACATCCCCAGTCAGAGCCAGAGTACAAAGGGCTATTGGTAAAACCCCAACAAAAATGAAGAAAAAGTGGCAGTACCTGTCAAAATAGCATTTTAAATATAATTTTGTTAGCAAAGTAAAACTTTTCTTTAATTCATAAATACCTCAAATAACTTTCATTATGAGAAAGCTATTGCTAGATGTATTTGATTTTGATTTTTATAACTAACTAAACAGGGTGAGTAATCATACTATTCTAAGAATCATATAATGAAATCTTAGATATGTTGGCTGTATTTGAGAAGCTTTCACTTGCGTAATTTGTAAAGAGATGCAGGGTGATGTCACAGATTAATCCTTGTTTCAGGTGCAGTGACGTTTTGGGGCAGCAGTGACTCCCCCGGGGCCTAGTGCATCAGATTTCATTACATTGTGAATATGGAGACAGATAGCACAGTTGTATACAAAAAAATAAATAAGTAAAAGTACAGGCAATTTAAAGTAATAATGTACGTTTATTGGGGGGGATAGAGAATGTCAATGCTGCACACATTACAAAGGCATGGTTGCGGAAGAAGAGGGTACAGGTACTGGACCGGCACTGCAGTCCTGACTTTTATTCCAAAATAAAATGTGTGGAGAATTTTTAAACAAAAAATGTGACAACGATGACCTCGTAATGTTAAACTTACATCTTAAGATGTGGTTGCAGGAAGAATGGGACAAAATAACACCTAAAACACTAAATCACTTCGTATCCTCTGTGCGAAAACATCCAAACAAAGTGTGGTGAAAAGGACATAACTAAGTGATAAATGCTTTACTGTCTCAACTTTTTTGGAATGGGTTGAAGGCCTGAAATGCAGGAATGGATGTTTATTATTAAATGAAATAAGTTGACCAGACAAAACAATGAAATATCTCAGGTTCATCCTGTCTGCAATGAAATAAAAGTCCAAGTAAATGTAAAAAACACTGTGTTTTTTATATGCATTTTCCATACTGTTCCAACTTTTTCTGATTTGGGTTGTAAATGCTTTGGGAATAATTTGAATTCGATTCAAATGGTTTCCTCACATTAACTGCTCGCTTCAGATCCTTCCACAACATTTCAATTGGATTAAGGTTAGGACTTCAAACAAAACATTACCTTTACAACATTACAGGACATTCCAAAACATTACCTTTATTTTTCATTGACCATTCTTTGGTAGAACAACTTATGTGCTTAGGGTCGTTGTCTTGCTGCAGGACCCACCTTCTCTTGAGACTCAGTTCATGGACAGATGTCCTGACATTTTCCTTTAGAATTGTCTGCTGTAATTCAGAATTCATTGTTCCATCAATGATGGCAAGCCGTCCTGGCCCAGATGCAGCAAAATAGGCCCAAACCATGATACTACCACCACCATGTTTCATGGATGGGATAAGGTTCTTATGCTGGAATGCAGTGTTTTCCTTCTTCGAACATAAAATAAACATTATAGATCCTTTGATAGATCCCTATTCTTTAAACAAAACAGGGTGCCCACTCACAACTGATTGTGTTGACGGAGCGGGAAACGGGAGAAAACCACAGGGGATGGAACCGCAGGCTGGAGTAATCCACAGGAGTAAGTCCACAGTGGGCGGGACTGCAAACAGGAGTAATCAATAGGAGTAAGCCCACAGCCACAGTCTGCTGGGGTTTTCTCCAGTTTCCCGCTTCGTCTGTGTTGGACTTTCTTTCACGGGTTCTGTACTCCATGTTTCTCCACATTAGCCCAGCGCTAGCCCCTTGTACCAAACGCTCAGGCAAAACTGAGACAATGCTACTGCGTCTGCGTCACAGACCGCGAAGCTTATGAGCAGCCCAGCCCAGCCCAGCGTGGTTAGCAATCAGTTCATAATAATGAGAGAGAGTCACGTCCCACCGAAAGATTGTGGGCTATGCATTCCTGATCGCCCAGACCCGAGGTAATCGAG
This sequence comes from Ancistrus triradiatus, assembly GCA_025084515.1. Taxonomy (NCBI): domain Eukaryota; kingdom Metazoa; phylum Chordata; class Actinopteri; order Siluriformes; family Loricariidae; genus Ancistrus; species Ancistrus triradiatus. Next base: position 660 of record JAJAGP010007310.1, on the reverse strand, counting down.
GGAAAACCGGGCTTCGGCCGCAGGGCATAACATATTGTCATCCCTTTGATTGGAAACACCTGACTCTAATTTTACCTTCAAATTAACTGCTAATCCTAGAGGTTCACATATATGTAATATTGGATCATTTTTCTCAATAAATAAATGACCAAGTATAATATTTTTGTCTCATTTGATTAACTGGGTTCTCTTCATCTACTTTTAGGAATTGAAAATTTTATGAAATGAACTGTGAAAATCTTATGATGTTTTAGGTTATATTTATGCATAAAAATATAAACTTCTAAAGTCAAGTCAAGTCAGATTTATTTATACAGCGCTTTAAACCGGAGGTTCAGCTTCCCGCCTTCGGCTTCGTCGTGGCGCGGAGCCAAGTGTGCGTCGCTGGCCTCGCTTTGGTTCGGCTTCTTCCCTGAGCTGGTGTTCCGGGGTCTTACCGGATCTAGACTTGTGGCTTATAGCTCAGATTTCCACCCTGGCCAGCGGTGAAGGTAGAGTTACAGCGTTCGAGTACCACTAGCTTCAACAAAAACTCATCCGAGACTGTAGTCTAGTATGGTAGCGATCTTTTGGTTTGGCTTTACTATTTCCTAATTCGGCGATACCGAATTTCTAAGAATGCTGGATACAAAGAACTTAGCGTAAGATAAAGAAAAAGAA
>JAJAGP010007309.1:0-14387 GCA_025084515.1 Ancistrus triradiatus | reverse complement strand
GGTTCATGACACATCTAACTTATGATGGATTTGTTGGAACATATCCCCTTCATAAATCAGGGAGCACCTGTACAATACAACTCCATTAATGCATATAACGCCTTATACAGTGTGGATTTTCTGGGGGTCTGGAACAAAATAATTCAACGTACATTATTGCAAAACTTTACAAAAAATTTGCTTGGTACTCGTTTTCGTTTCTCAACAAGATTTCTGGAACAAATTAATGAGGAGAACTGAGGTACCACAGTACATTGCTAATTTGGTTGATCCTTTCATATTCAACTACTAAACCTTTAAACAAATTACAATCCAAATGCTTTTTTTTCTAATATTTATATTGCTACAGTATCAATTTCTGTTGGCTTAAAATGAGGAAAGGTCAAACTGGATTAACAAAAAAGTAATTTTGGGTGTTTGCAGTACTATAGACCAAAAATGTATCAGATTTCAGCAGATACAGCATATGAAATGGCCCGGAATTAAAAATGTCAGATTCAGTGTGAGTTTTGCTTATGAGGAAACAGAATTCAGGCCACTTTTACCCACCACAGGAAAATAACAATCTAATTGCAAAGATAATTACAAATGATAATCAGTTATAAATCAATAACAACGAAAACACGAGTGATGGCAGATTTACCTGATTGACCCCTTAATGTGCATAATCTTCTTTCCATCCAGAGGATAATCAACATCTGGTGGGGGAGCAGGTCTCTGACAACAACAACAAAAAAAGCATTAACAGATTACTCCAAGTAATGTAAGACAACCAAGGGTTTGCCATGTTCCTTACATATTTCCAACATCACTTCACCAACATGTATGGAGAACAATAAATAAAACAACTGACTTGTCACATTGTTAACACTGAACAAATGTTCTCAAACCTCTGCAGTTCCTTCCATGTTGAACTTGGCCTCCTGGATTTTCAGGCCTCTCTGCAAGTCACTGACAAAGCATGTCCTAACTAGTTATAAAAAGACAATTCAAAACGACACAATAATAGTTAGCAGTGAAATGTGTGTAATCCCAAATTTACTAATCTACTGTTGTATTAAAGTGCACCTTTGATATCTTCTAGAATGTCCTCTGGGATGGAGCCTGAAAAACACAGAAGATTAAATGGCTGATAAAGTACTGCATTTCTGACAAACCTGATGTACCCTTGTAGATGGCAGAGTTTGATCTAGGTGCTCGTGTGTCAGCATAAAACAATATGTACCCATCTTCTATGTGCTATGCCACAGAGCACAAATCATCTCAAACTGGTTTCTTGAACACGACAGTATCAAAGTGTACTTAATGAAGTGGCCGCTGAGTGTGTGTGTGTACAGCATCAGAACCTTACCTATGGCAGTGGGTACACATTGGCCTGTGGCTGTCTCCAAATCCACTGTACACTGTTCTGTCATCAGACTGTCCAACTCTCTAGTGAGGAAGCAATGGGTAGGAAAAGAAACCAGGTGTGTTGATTAAGCTCACCTTATACTATGTGATACTGTGGAAAATAGGATTGTATATGCCAACATATGACTGCTCCCACTAGCACTTTAAAATCGCATTCTCTAAAAGACTTGTTCATTTCTTGTTGCATGACTTTCACAAATTATGCAAGCAAATGTTACAACCCAATATAATAAAACAATGTACTCTATGTAAACTATTAGTGTGTCACCCTATTCAATACTATCCAAGTAATCCATTTGGGGTTAGCATGATTAAAATAGGGAATGTAAGAACACTCTGGGGCATTGGTACAAAATCAAAAAGACATCTTCTCTCTCACACACACACACACACACACACACACACACACACACACACACACACACACACACACACACACACACACACACACACTCCTCCTGACTTACTTGTGAATGGCCTTTCCACCCATCGGCAAAGCCTCCCATGCAGACAAGATGGGGATTCCCTCATAAACCTAATAACTGCTAAGGCAAAACAATCTTAACTCATTAGAACAAATGTATAGTCCACTGATATATCTATGGAATAAATACCTTTTCATGGGTTTCAGATTACTACATGTCAAACAAGCATATCATAAACAACCACCAGCATCTTCTAGCTTCTAGCAGGGACACTTTCACATCTGAAAGCCTCCTTGGTAAGGGCTGCAATTTACTTTTCCTCATTCTGTATCAAAGGGCAAATCATGATGAAAATCTCTGCATACGGTCCATGCTGATCTAAGAACACTGAGAACTGAAGTGTCTGCTGTTTTTCCTTTCAAATCCTTTATTGGTAAATTTCTATGTACAGTGTTGCTTGAAAGTTTGTGAATTCTTTAGAATTTTCTATTTGTCTAAATAAATCTGAATTAAAACGACATCAGATTTTCACACAAGTCCTATAAGTAGATTTCCGCAAAAAATAAATGTATAATATTTAGTTTCATTTGTTTAACTGGGTTCTCTTTATCTACTTTTAGAACTTGTGTGAAAATCTGATGATGTTTTAGGTCATATTTACGCAGAAATATAGAAAATTCTAAAGGGTTCACAAACTTTGAAGCACCACTGTATACAATTAGAGCCGTCTACCTTTATTCTATATGAAAAATGTCAAATAATTTAGAGAATTTTACAAGATTAGGAAATCAACATACCCATCTACCTACAGATTCAAAAAAACTCTTGCCAAACCTGTATCTGCACTATGAATAATAAAGGATACTGGCAACACCAAGGTTTCTGTATATCCACAGTCCATCACAAGGGCCGAGTTGATGCCTAAAGACATGATGGACATCAGGTGGCTTGGCGCAAACAGGATGGATGGAACCTGTAGATGAAAACCTCTTCAGATTAGATGTGCATTTGCCACTTTAACAACTTCAACTTACCAGTAGTTTTTATATTAGTATGTGTGAAAGGACTTAAAGTCCTAGTGAAAGAGACAGGTGTGACCTCTTAACTCTAATATTCTTATTGTGTATGTGTCAAAAAAATTGGTGATGGGAAGTAATGATGCACAAAATACAAAATTATTGGCCGAAACAAAAACATTTTTGAACACACCGCCAAAAACAGAAGGCGTAAATGCGCGTTTGTTTCTGTTTGTGTTTTTTGAACGGCATGTACCGTATTTTTCGGACCATAAGGCGCACTTAAAATCCTTTAATTTTCTCAAAAATCGACAGTGCTCCTTAAAATGCGGTGCGCCTAATGTATGAATTAATTCTGGTTGAGCTTTCTGACCTAGAACCGATTGTAGATGGTACACGGCACTCATAAATCTGTCAAAATGTTTTAGCACGGTCTTGGTAGGTTACGAAGCTTACGGCAACCGTAGTGCGCAGCATCGTGGAGTAATACGGTATGTGCTTCAGCATTAGGGTACGTGCATTCATTCATTCATTTTCGAAGCGGATTTCAAACAACGCTATCAGTCACGCAGTACAACATGGACATAGAGCAGCTGCAAGAGAATTCAACATTAACGAATCAATGGTACGGAAGTGGAGGAAGCAAGAAGACGCCCTGCTCCAGGTAAAGAAAACCAAACTGAGTTTCCGAGGGAACTTAAGAGTTTTGTTTCATTTATTGCGCCTTATAACCCGGTGCGCTTTAAAGCCCGGAAAATACGGTAATAATATATCAATATTTCATTGATACCTCACAAGAACAACTGTTAACTGGACATTTGAACTAAATATTTGCCTGCTCACATTAAAATCAATTCCATTTAATCGCATAATGATGCTTAAAAATAAAATGCTTTGTAGCTGATTTTCAAATTCATGACGTGTGTCAGTGTAAAACTAGTCAGCTAGAACTTATGGCTTCCAATTGAAACGATACTGCTTTACAATCATCGCAATGTCTTGTAAAACCATTTAAGCAAGTTCGTCACTGACTTGCACCAAGATCAGCAGGGGAAAAAAGTCTAAACATGTATGCAGAAAATGAATTTTCATGGTTGCCAGTCAGCTCAGTGTAATTTCTTGCTCTGTAGTTACCAAGAAAATCCTCAACAACATCCTTAAATGCCTAGCAGGTTATTTTCTCTAGCCCTACTTGCAGATCTTCAAACTCCCTGTCATTAATGCCTTGACTGATTTGTAGACCAACAAAAATGCCTTCTCTAACCATGGCATCAATTATTCATGGAAACATCTGTCTCAAACAGTGAAATCCATCACCTCTTTTGTTCAATGCTTTTTTTCAAAATATTTCAGCAATCCTAGGCACAATTGTGTTTGTTGCGCCACACTTTTCTGCCCTAAAACAAAATGCTTTGAGCAGCAGTTTAAGACAGACAGCACATATTGCACAACAAATGTGAGGAGCCTCGAGTTTGTCTTGATCACCAATTTCACAACTGAAGTAGAGCTCATGAGCTTTCTGAATAAGAGCAGACATGATGCGTCTTTGAGGCTTAATCTTACCCTAGTCTCTGATGTAACAGAGTGTATTGCAGCTGTTGCAACCTTGGCAAGACATTTTTACTTAATTCAATTGTTCCTGAAGACAGTAAATCCTATTGTTAAACATGCTCACTATGCTATTGCCTGAAAACTGTGTCAACAAGTGTTCAAACAGAATTCGCAAACGTGGGCAGATTTTCTACTCTGCCAGCATCCAACTAAGCATGCCTAAAGACATCTGCACAGCACTTGCGCTGAGTGTACGTCCAGGAAAGCTTGGACTGGCCAAAACAGCTTTATATGAAATGTACTCACACACTGATGGAAAATAAAAGCTATGTTATCTTCAAAGCAGTACATTTTAAGGTGATTTCATGGTCAGCAGCACAAAAATCAATAAAACACACCCAAAAGTGTCCATCATGCAAAATCTTTGTCTAATGCTGCTTGTCTAATGTGTCTAGAGATCATGAAATGATCCCATATGGCTGCCATTTTTCCAGTTAATCTGCAGCTGCTCAAAATGAATGTGTCTGTGCTGGTTGTTGCAAACAGAATTTAAAAAGGGTGATGCTGAAATGTTTTATTAAATCCATTATTCCGATCGTTTTCGGAATTGATCCTCCACGGCTTATTTTCGCCATGTATGTAATCCAAACAGCACGCTGCACAGGTTTCCGTGCCTGAGATATGGTTGTGTTCAAACTGGATAACAAAGCTCGTAGTAGTGTCCCCAAGGCCATCTTCAGTAATGCGGTATTTAGGGAGTTGACTTGCTAAGTAGTTTTCAAAACACAGCCGAAACATATAGCGCTTCCTTCTCATCATGTCAGCGAACAAACCCTTAAACGTGTCTCCTACACAAACCATCGAGTTCCTGAAACTTTGACTTATGAACTGACCTGAACTGAATTATGAATTAAAGTTACTTAAAGCACTTTGCTGTTCATGTGGTTGACCGGCACAGAATCGGCTATAAGAGACCGCCTGAAGCCGATCACGCTAAAACCGGACGAATCTGTTATATACATATAAATAATGAAAGAAATAAAGAATAATAAAGAAATTCTTTTGCATCTCCGACCTCACTTTATAATCCAGTTCTGTGTTCTGTTCTTTAATCTGATGGAGCCTTTCCCAGCAGTTAGCAACCTATTTCTAGGCTGTGGTGCATGTTATGCTATCTGGCTAGCAAGCTTTACCCAGCATGCTGTTCGTTGATGAAGTTCTACTCAGAGCTCAGCAGCGCTCATAGTGGCGAAAAATTATATAATTTGCTGCCTATTTGTTAGAGCTGTATTTCTGTATGTTCATTGCTAGATCTCAGTTGATGGAAAATAGTGTTTTAAAATTAGCATTCATTTCCACATCTATGATGTTATGCTGTATGTTTTATTTTGTGATCTTATTATTCCAAACCAGAGTGTGAAGCCTTTTTTTTACCTCAAAGTGTTTGAAAAAGACTCTGGACAGTATCTCTCTGAAATGTGAAGGGCAGAGGATGGACTCGATGATAACCACTCTTCTGTCCCGTGGGTTCACAAGCAAATGCCTGTGAGAAAAGAAAAGACAAGAATGACTCTTCAGAAGAGAACAAACAATAAATCCTGGACAAACACATACAATACAAACACAAATGTATGTGTGTGTTACAAGGTGTACAGTACAGTGACATAAAAGGTTCTACCTGAAATACAATGTGTGAATAAACTCCTTCAGATTGATGTACAGCTCCTCTGTGTTTATGTTATACTGCACCACTTTGATGGGCTAAAAAGAAACAAGTCACACAGAAAATCAACAAACAATCCAAAGGAACTAGGATTTTCTTTCAAGTTGGTTCAAAAAAGCAGTTTCTATTCCTAATAAATAAAGAATTTCTCAATCTATTAAATGTTGCGAGGGGTCCGATGCCTGTCCTGGAATTCAAAAAGGTTCAGGCAAGCATGTACCCTCAACAGGGCACCAGTCCACTGCAAGGTTGGTTAGGTATCACTGTTGCAGCTCTAGGGAATGATCCCACAGGCAGGCTCCTCTCCCTCAGACTTGTCCAACTGTGAACTTGAACCATTTTAGATCGCTAGAACACCACCCAATTGCTGATCTGTGTAACAATGAAATTTGCGATTTAAAACTAATTTATCTTTTCATTCTGAGCAAAATATGACTGACAGCACATCAATATACACAGAGTATTTTATTAGGAAAACAAATGACTTATAGTGAGTAGGCCTTGCTATGCTCTATAAAGTGTTGAAAATGTTCTTTTGAGGTTATGCTCCATGTTGATATGATTGCATCATGCAACCTACTGATTTTTCAGGTGTACTTTCATGTTGCGAATCTTCCAATCTACCACATCCCCAAGGTGTTCTACAGAATGCAAAAGACCAGTAAAGAACACTAAACTTATGTTCTTGGAACCAGTTTGAGATGATTTTTGCTTTGGGACATGGTGCAATGCCAAGTAACCACTGCATCATTGGGCAAACTGTAATAAACTCGAAACTCTGGAACGGATAGAAGGGCAAGTGGAGTTTTCGGGAGGAAGGTCAATGAAATGGGTATTCCAGTAGTCCAGTCTTTTGAGTTATAAAGGCATGAAATAGTGACTGTAACCTTATGGTGAGGAAAGGATGAAGTCTTGCAAATGTTATGAAGATGGAAAAAGGAAGTCTTGGTAAGGGAGCTGATATGGACTTCAAAGTAAAAAAAAAAAAAAAAAAGGGTCACAAGTAACACCAAGAGTATGGACAGTGTTTGAATGTTTAAGTAGCAGCTCATTAATATCACTGTATATTTGAACTTATAACTGACTATCAGGATTTTTATTTTGTCAGAGTTGAGTTTGAGGAACATTTGAATGCATCCAGTCCTTTATTTCACAAACTCATGCAGGAGGAATGAAGGGGGAGAAATATGAACAGCAGAAAGAAGTACTGATGTAGATCTGGGCATCATCGGTTTAATAATGAAAAGAGATGCTGTGACACTTGAAGGCATGGAGATTATAAAAAGAAAAGGACCTCGAACAGATCCTTAAGGAACACCTTGCAATTGATTTTTTTTTTTTTATAGAAATGAAATCTTCTCTGTCAGTACAGTACGAAATGAATGAGAAGTATGGAAGGTATATACAAGATATGCATGAAAACAGTGTGACAGCAGTGAGATGTGCAGTAGGAATGACAGATGGGTTTAAAGTGGAAGTGGGATTACATCAAGGATCAGTTGGAGTCCTTTCCCATTTGTAATAGTCATGGACATGGATAACACTAATTTAAAGTGAGAGGAGGAGTCTGGAGTCGAGGAGAGCCTGGAGAGTTGGAGGTATGCACTGGAGAGAAGAGGAACGAAAGTTAGCAGGAGTGAAAACAGAGTACATGTGCGTGAATGGTGGGTGTTGGGGGGTGGGAGTGAGGTGCAGTTACAAGGAGCAGGTGTTGAGAGAGTGGATGAGTTTTAAATACTTAGGTCAAGTGTCCAAAGTAAGGGAGAGTGTGAAACAGAGGTGAAGAAGCGAGTGCAGGCAGGGCGGAGTGGGTGGTGTAGAATGGCAGGAGTGATTTGTGATTGAAGAGTATCTGCCAGAGTGAAAGGGAACATGTACAAGACAGTAGTGAAGCCTGCGATGTTGAATGGCTTGGAGACAGTGGCACTGACAAAAAGACAGGAGAGGGAGCTGGAGGTGGCAGAGATGAAAATGTTGCGATTCTCATTAGGAAAGTCAAGGATGGACAGGATCAGGAATGAGTTCATTAGAAGGACAACACAGGTACGATGTTTCGAAGACAAAGTTAGGGAGGCGAGATTTGGACATGGGCAGAGTAGGGATGAGTGTTACTTCAGTAGAAGGGTGCTGAGAATGGAGCTGCCAGGCAGGAGAAAAAGCAAATGGTTGGTGTGACACAGGAGGATGTTCCTGGCAGAGCAAGATGGAGACGCATGATCCGCTATGGCGACACCTGATGGGAGAAAGAAACGAACCAGGAGACCGCTGGGTCTGTAATGCCAATTGAAGGCTGAGCTATGATCAAGCAGGACAAGAATAGTAAGATCATCAGAGTCAGAAGATAGAAGTAGATCACTGACCACCCTGAGCAGAGCTGTCTCTGTGTTGTGTGATGCATGTGAAACCTGATAGAAATGGCTCATACAGATTACTGACAGCAAGACTGGCTTGCAACTACAAAGCAAACCCCTTTTCCTAAATCTTTGTCACAAATAAAATGTTGGAAATTGGTGTACAATTGGACATGAACCAGGTTTCAGAATTGATGTAACTGAAGACGTTTTTAACTCTAGTGGATTGGCTTCAGAAGCAAAAAAAAAATCTTTTATCAGATGGGAAATGGGTTCAGACAGGCAGACATGTTTTAAGGAGAAATGTAGGGGCAGGATATAATCAACAAGAAGATGAGTTGGACCTCAATTAGCTTGTAGGAATAACTCGGCAAAGTGGGTGAACAGGTAGACAGGAGAATCTTGTGCAGAGCAGATTGAGCAGTGGTGGTTGAGAAAGTAGAGGTGCTTTTATTTGTAACGAAAAAAAAAAAAAAAAAAAAAAAAAAAAAACCTTAAATAAGCTCAACGGATCCCGAAGCAGTACAAACAGGAGGTTGAATCAGTTTGTTTATTGTGACAGAGCCTGCAGCTAGAAACTGGTGATCACTGAAAAAAAATTAGGAAAAGCAGTCAGCATTCAAAGCAGTCTTCTATTTTATCACATGGTCCAAATTAGCAGTTTAGAATGAACAATAATTCCAGTTTTTTTCTGTACATTTCTTCTCCAGTTAAACCATGGAAATATGTCTGAAGGACAGGAGTAACCAACACTGTCTGTGCAAATGAACCAACACAGACAAAAGGGAAGAGCTGAGGTTCAATGACTTAAATTGCTATAGCAAAGTTGTTGTAGCTTTGTGACTCAGATAGCTAGTATTCATTAAGAGGGTATGATAACAGCAATTCAAAAACAAGAAAAAAATTCACGTTCTTTAATTAAAACATCCCAGTATCAGTTCCAGCCCCACACATGATGTTCATCCGCTGTAGCTCCAGTCAAGCTGCTTCTGTCATCAGCTCCAGCCAACACCATACCCGAACCACTTAATGCCGATGTGCATACGTCACATTTTAATTGAACTATGACTCCATGACTTTAGTTTCGTTCTTAGATTTATCATCTACGCCGCCAAAGGAGGTTGGGTTCCCTTTTTGAGTCTTGGTCCTCCCAAGGTTTCTTCCTCATCAAAACACTCAGGGAGTTTTTCCTTGCCACTGTCGCCCTAGGCTTGCTCAATTTGGGATTGGACGTAGTTATTAGGGAGATAATCTAAACTTGTAAAGTTGCTTTGAGACAATGCTCATTGTAAACTGCGCTATATAAATAAATCTGACTTGACTTGACTTGGCTTGGCATGAGTTCATTTGCACAGTCAGTGTACATATGTATATTTAAGTCACCAACTAACAAAACAGGAGCAGAAGTGTCCAATCTTCAACTGTCCAGTTTTGGAGAGTTTGCCCTTGGCTCTGTTCTTGGCTGAGCCTGACAGTCTTCTGCAGTTGTAGCCCATCCAACTCAATAAACACTTTTGTGCATTCTGATACGCTTTTCTGCTCAAGACATCTGCACAGAGCAGTTATCCGAAATACCAGACCATTTCTGTCAGCTCGAACATGTCTGGTCATTCTCCATTGACCATTCTCATCATCAACTCGTTTTCGTCAGAGAACTGCCACTCGATTGATGTTTTATTTATTTATTTTACCATTCCCAGTAAACTCTAGAGACAATTGTGTGTGAAAATCCTAGATCAGCAGTTAAAAGAAATAATCACACCATCACACCAGTTCTTTGGCTTCATTTTGTGAGCACTGACACACAGCTGCCTCCATAAAAATCTTCTACGAAAATCAGTGCGTCACATCATCAGTACATTTACTATAAGGCTTATTAGGGCTGTGTGTCAGTGTGCACAAAACGAAACCAAAGAAAGACACAAAGGTACGTGATTACCCGATCACACATGTACAACAATGAAGTGTGCTGTGCTGTGTGAGCACGTATCGTGATGACGAAAGCGTGCCGGAGCATGTTTGGGAGCACTCACACTAGCCAAACGAAATGCACTCGGGTACCAAACGGTTCGAATTGCCTAGTGTGAGTACACCCTTAGACTTAACTTACACAGTGAAGTAAATAGCAGATGTTGACTCACCTGCTGGAGTCCAGGGTGTTGAATCTCACTAGGAATGACAAACCTGGGACCAGTTTCTCCTGCAAAGCCACATCTGTGGATTACAAATACAAGTTTATTTGTTTAAACTGACCACCCAATAGCAGAACTACTCTGCTGTGTTGACCTGGAGCGCTGATTGAGTTTGAGGCAAATCGGAAATTTTTTTTTGCTTTGTTTTGTTTTTTTCTCCCTCCAATTCAGAGGTTCGCTCAATTACTCTACCACCACAGTCCGACGGACTGGCCACAGACACGACTGACCGTGTACATACTCAGTAGTATTAATGTATTGTAATTACAAATAAAAGGTCAGATTCCACATCAAACAATGCAGATGGAAATTAAGGACATTTCAAGATCCAAAGTTGTGTCACACATGCGTTCATAACTGCAGGCACAAAAATGCAGTGAAATTAAATGTGACAGCTCCAAAGACAGAGGAAGTAAAGCAATAAACAGACAAAACAATATCAAACTGGATATAAGGTAAGGGGAAGTGAGAGACAAAAATAGGATCATTCAAAATAAGTGTATGCACCAATATATGTAACTGAACATACAGTAATTATATATTTCACAAATTAAGGACATTTAAATGTGCATTAGGTGATGGTGTTGTTTACATTGTTTAAGAGGTAAAAAAAAAGGGGTGAAGGACTTTGCGATTCGTAATGTAATAAACTGGCAACGGATTATAAACTGCATATGGATGACAGGATGTTTAAAGGGCTTAAAAGAATGTGCCCCATATCGATATATGTATTCGCTTAAGCACAACAAATGACTATTCATTTCATAAGAAATATTAAGCCTTTAATGGTCCCACCGACAAATTATTAGTCAGAAAATTAACTAAACTAAGATAATGCACTCCTGAGATGTGTGCCACCATTTGTTTGTAATTGCTTCTTGCTGCAGTGACCTGTTGGGAGTGAATCAAAATCTTCTGTCTTGTTTTTTTTTCTGAAAAGATTAGATGTTAGTTGTTCTGCAGCCCATCACTAGACTGAAAACAAGCTTTTAAAAAGAACCATGAGTAACTGATATCTACAGCTATTGACATTTAATATGCAGTCTTGAGTACAAAGATGACAAAGATGAACAGGTCAGAAAATCTGCTCCAAAAAAAGAAAAATATCATGCAGGGGTTGCTGTCAAAAACCTCACAGCTGGACTTTGTAAGGCCAACTGCAGCTATCCCAAAATCCCTAATTCAGTATTAGCTATTAAGAGAGTGGGTCCAAAGCCTCTTCAAGCAGAGAATTAAAGACCTCAGAAAACAAGAAGAACTATAATCAGAAGGTTGTCCAATGCAGGTTTTGCATCCAGATGATTAGTTAAAAAGCCATTGCTGTGTAGGGAAACCATCAAGGACAGAGTGTTTTGGCAGAATACGGAAAGTCTGACTTAGACTGTTTCAGCAAAGTTGTGTGGACTGATGAATCATGATTTGAGATGCATGGTGATGGTTCAGAGAGGGAGTCTACAAAGACCTGATGGGAAATACAACAGTGATTGCATCTCTACTACCGTTATCCATAGAGGTTAAGGTGCCATAGTGTGGGACTGTGGTAGCCTAGTGGTTAAGTTACTGGCCTCTGGACCAGAAGGTTCAAATCCCACCTCTGCCAAGCTGCCACTGTTGGGGTCCTTGAGCAAAGCCTTAACCCACAATAGCTTGCATTGTAAGACTGTACCAATTGTAAGTCGCTCTGGATAAGAGCGTCTGCTAAATGCTGAAAATGTAAATGTAGTGTGGGGAGCATTTTCAGCTGGTGCAAACTGCTTCACTGAGAAGAGTCAACAAATGCTTTGGCGTACAGGAAAATATTTCAAGAAGGCTTGCTGCCAACAGTTGAAGTTATTTTCTGCAGAGGAACGTTTACATTTTATTTTTCATCACAACAATGATCCTGATCACACTGCCATGACCACCAAAAAATGGCTTACATTTACAGCATTTAGCAGACGCCCTTATCCACAGCGACTTGCAATTGTGGGTTAAGGGTCTTGCTCAAGGAGCCAAGAGTGGCAGCTTTGGCTGAGGTGGGATTTGAACCCTAGACCTTCTGGTTCATAGTCCTGCACCTTAACCACTAGGCCACCACAGTCCCTCACAGTCCCTTGTGGCTTGAAAAGAAGTCCATCGGTCTCGTTTGTCATTGGACAGAATCCAGATTTTAATACATCTTCTCACATTAAAACAAAAACATGATAAACATGTTCAACTACTCTTCAACAGCTTGAAGCCTTTACCATTGAGAGGAACAACACTCTTCTTTTTGGAAAACGCTGCCTGCAAGTTTACCCACAAGACGTAAATATCTAAGGGGGGAAAAAAGGGAAAACCTACCCATACTAAATTGTTTTATCTATTCTTTTATTCTTACTAATTTCCTGACCAATTATTTGCTGTCGACAATTAAAACCTTAATATTTTTGCAATATTTACGTCTGGCCCTTTTTGCAAAGGATTGGATGTACATGCTAACCATGTTTGCTAGGGAAATTGACTAGAGACCACTTACTTTGTGTACGCAGCTCCTAAATCAATGACCACCGCTGTTTTCTCTCCTCCGCTCCCCAAAACCTCAAACAACGGCATTTTAAACAAAAACTAAACCGATAACAACGCTGATATATTACAGTCTGCAAAATAACAGCGGCTAGAGGGAGATATATTACAGGGCGGTACCGGGTCCTTGACGATGCAGTCCGTACATATATCCGATTAAAATAAATAAACGGTTAAATCGAATTAAAATGAAGCGTATTGTGTACCTTAACGTGTATTATATTATCTTTAAGGAATGTATTGTACTTAATATCTGACATTCTCCAGACTCTCTGTGGTTTATAAAAAGTTGCTCAGGATAGAGGCAATATGCTAGTCAACCCTGAATGGGCGGTACGGCAGCGTAGATCGCACTGACCTCAGACCAGTTTAACTCTACACCTTATTTTAATACTTTGGTTGGAAGCTTAATGACACTGGTCTGAGATCAGATCTTATGGACTAAACTGCGCCACGGTCTCCAAGGCTATGTTCCAAACCGCACCGTAAGTACTACGTAAGATGCCAAATATAGTAACGACACTATTGCTAGTGTACTGATTTGACAGACTATTTAGTACAGCAGTGTGTGGTTCAGGACGCGCCCATGGCTGCAGGTTGGTGATGTTAAACGTGACGCGCGCACACACAGTGTGATGACTAAAGTATATTTCTACCAACATGCAGTAATTGATGCAATAAATGTACAAATGAGAGCGTGATATATAAGGAGCTTAATTACAGACGTATTCGATTTTATAAAAAGGTGTAAACATGTACACTAATACTTGGGTATATTAGATTACATCCCCACAAAACTACATCTAACTACAAAAGGCAAGCCTAATCCCGACTGACTGTAGTTTCATAATATTTTAGTCGTATTATAGAGAAATCGGTACAGATCTGGGTTTTCATTGGGCATGGCGCAGCATCCAAGAACATGAGCTAATATGCCATAAGAACAGTGGCTGTCCCGTTTACCTTACCTACTCTGGGTTAATTTCATATTATTCTAGTGTGCAGGTACTTATAGAAATGAGGTCTGCTGGCTGACGACAACAGGTAAGGATCTTCTTTAACGTATTAAAGAAAAGCTTTGTAGAACATCCATAATGTCCTGTGGCGCATGTGTGTTTGCAAATAGCACGGTTTCCATCGATTTAGGCTTAGTCATTTGCAGTTAAACTTGGAAT
>JAJAGP010007308.1:0-14391 GCA_025084515.1 Ancistrus triradiatus | reverse complement strand
TGTTGCCCCAAAACATCACTGCTCTAGAGGAGATCTGCATGGAGGAATGGGCCAAAATACCAGCTACAGTGTGTGCCAACCTGGTGAAGACTTACAGGAAACGTTTGACCTCTGTCATCGCCAACAAAGGTTATGTTACAAAGTATTGAGTTGAACTTTTGTCATTGACCAGATACTTATTTTCCACCATAATTTACAATTAAATTATTTAAAAATCCTACAATGTGATTTCCTAGATTTTTTTTCTCATTTTGTTTCTCATAGTTGTCTCATATCCATCAAAGGGTTCAGCATGTGTATAACAGTTCAGACTTTCAGATGCGGTAGCATTAGGGACGCTGTGTACATGGCAGCGTTCCACTCGCAGTTTTGTTGTGAAATCACTCTTTATATTTACATTACAGTCTACTAAAAAGGCTTTGTGACTCTGGTAATGTCTGGTCAATGACCTGTTTTACAGAGAGTAACGCGCGCACCTGTACACTAATAACAAACCAAGTGGAAGACGCCTTCATCTCAAGAGTTACTTGATGGACCTTGTAACAGCACAGTTTAAAAAAAAAAGCTCTCTCTTAAATACGGGTTGGGGACTGGTAGATATAAGCAGATCCGGAGAAAAGAAAAAGCCAGTCTCTTTCATCAGCACAAGCTTTCCATGTTGGCGCAGGGCTTTTTCAGCCTCCATCAAAGAAGTCAGTTATTATATATGAGAACAGACATGAATAATTCACACAAGCGCCCCACACACACACACACACACACACACACACACACACACACACACACACACACACACACACACACACACACACACACACACACACACAGGGATGCTCTTTTCAAAAAGAATCAACCATGTAATGTCAACCATTATATCATTAAATGGAATCTAATCCTAGTATCCTTGTTGAGCACACAAAAATCAGTCTGATTCTCCACTGTGGAGATGTCGAGTTGGCAGGTGTGTGTGTGTGTGTAAGACAGACAAAAAAAGTGAAGGAAACTGAAAACATCCTCATCTCAGACTACATCTTATGCCAGTGGTTACAGACTTACTGCTACATTTCTAAGATTCCCCAATCATTAGACGCCAAATGTGTGCCAACTTTATAACCTGTGTTTTTTTTAATAATTACAGGATGTCCAACACATATCTGCAGTCTAGAGGAAGCTGGCTAAACATCGGTATCCGGTATGATCAGTGTGTTTATACATTTAGCCAAAGACTATCACATGCTGCGCTCCGTTTCAGGCCGGACGCCCGCGCGTGCGCTGCAGGTGCGGCGATGCGGCGTGCGTGCGAGAGCACGGAGGTACGAGGGAGCACTGCAGATTGGAGGCTATTTTTATTCCTCTTACATAACAGGCGCGTGCATGCACACACCCTCTCCCTCAAACGTGCGCGCACACGCCACATCCATCACGTCCGTACACTTCAACAAATGGACTAAAGCCCCGGATAGTACTGCGCGCACATCACTCCCTTCACCAAGAGGAAACAAAAATGGCACGAGGGAAGCTAAACTGGAATCCCAGTGCTGGATCCGATATGAACGGAAGCAGGCTGTTGGGTTCCGGGCTGAAGACATCCAAGCCGGGAATTCTGGGTCATCCTAAAAACCCGAGGTTTCGTTATTTTCGTGAACGGAATGTCACAAAATATTTTCCCTTTAACACGCCGCCCACACAGAAACACCCAGAGGCAAGAGCTATCTGAAACGCACAGCCTACTACCTGTCAAGCATAACAAGATGCAGCCAAAACAGAAGGTGAAATCCTACAAGAAAATTAACAAGTGACAAAGTTTATCCACAGAACCCAAATCAGAAAAAGTTGGGACTCAAGTCTTACATTTCCTTTGACTTTTATTTCATTGCAGACAGCATGAATCCGAGATATTTCATGCTCTTCATTTCATTTGTTAATAAACATCCATTCTTGCATTTCAGGCTTGCAACACACGGGGCGACGGCAATTTAGGGCAGTATACATGAAAGGCTGAGTTACTGAGGAGTGAAGATGGCCAAAGGATCATTAATAGCTGATAGAACCACATGGGCAAGGGATTACTTTATCAAACCTTTACCATGCACTACAATACAAAGTTACATTCACAAATGCCACTTAAAACATTACTGTCCAAAATGAAGCCTTATGCGTCCAGACGTGGCATCTTCTCTGGGCTCAGAGGCATCTGGGATGGACCATCACACAGTGGAAACGTGTGTTGTGGTCAGATCAATCAATATTCCAGGTCTTTTTTTGGAAGAAAAAGATCATCCAGACTGTCATGAGGAACATGTCCAAAAGCCAGGGTCTATCATGGTATGGGGTCGGGTCAGTGCACTCTGTAAGGGCCATTTACTCTTCTGGGACGCAGCATTAATGCAGAAAAGTACATTTCAGGCCTGAAACACATTTCAAAAAAGTTGGGACGGGGGCAATTTAGGGCTAGTAATGAGGTAAAAAAAACAACAAATAAATAAAAACTATAAAAGCAGTATACATGAAAGGCTGAGTTACTGAGGAGTGAAGACGGCCAAAGGATCATCAATAGCTGATAGAACCACATGGGCAAGGGATTACTTTATCAAACCTTTACCAAGCACCACAATACAGAGTTACATTCACAAATGCCACTTAAAACGTTACGGTCCAAAATGAAGCCTTATGCGTCCAGACGTGGCATCTTCTCTGAGCTCAGAGGCATCTGGGATGGACCATCACACAGTGGAAACGTGTATTGTTGTCAGTTCAATCAATATCCCAGGTCTTTTTTGGAAGAATCATCCAGACTGTCATGAGGAACAAGTTCAAAAGCCAGGGTCTATCATGGAATGGGGTCGGGTCAGTGCCCTCTGTAAAGGCCATTTACTCTTCTGGGACGCAGCATTAATGCAAAAAAGTACACAGATATTAGCGCTTCCAACATATGCTGCGCTCAAGACGACATCTTTTCCAGGGATGTCCATGCAGGTTTCAACAAAACAGGCATGGCCAGGGAAGAAGAGGGTAAGAGTACTGGACTGGCCTCAACAGAGAATGTGCGGAGAATTTTGAAACAACGAAAACCCCGCACATCTTATGACGTGTTGGCAGGAAGAAAGGGACACTAAATCGCCTGGTATCCTCTGTGCCCAAGATGTCTTTTAAGCACTGTGAGAAGAAATTGCAACATTATAAAGAGGTAAACGCTTTACCGTCCCAACTTTTTTTTGGGAACGCGTTGCAGGCCTGAAATGCAGGAATGAAAAACCATAAAATACCACAGCTTCGTACTGTCTGCAATGAAATATAAGTCATTTGCATTTTCCAATTTTTCTGATTTGGGGTTGCATAATAAATTGTTTTATTGCCTTCCAAGTCCATCCTTACCACAAATCTGCACCTTCTGACCCACTTTATATTAGTAATCTTCAGCCTGGAATACACTTCAGAACTAGAGCACTTCTTTGTTAGTCATGGTAGCACTGCCGATTCGGGCACCGGCGCCACCCTTTCTTCCTTCATCTTCTCTTGCTCCCTTTAACAGAAACTGTCGTTTTAATACTTAATCACTTCCTCACTCGTTCCCCTCGCTGCTTGACTGAAGCGTTCTTTTTTTCCCCCTACTTAAACACACACGCGCTGCCTCCATATCCAATCTCCATAAATTAGCCAGAGCTGCCTCTGCGCTTGAATGATTGACATATCTTAATGACTCCACCTTTTTCAGCCCCCCACAGGGTTAGGACCAAGGTCAAGGGTCGCCCCTCATGAGGCGCGTGCCGACTGCAAGCTGCACCCCGCCAAAAAAGGGGGAGTGGGGGGGGGGGGGGACTGTTCTTATTTTAGAAAGGGGGCATCGTTTTTTGTTGTCTCACTCGACGGGAGGTTGTGCTGTTCTACAGTATGCTGCAATTGAACTCGAAAGCCCCCCAAACCCTGGCTGGATACAAAAGGATGAGATTTAGGGAGATTTAGAGATTTCGGGTTGGAGCCGACACAATCTGCTAAGCTGTCCCAAAAGCATGGCACAGTTCTACTTTTAAGAAAAAAAAACAAAAAAAAAACACCCGCACAATATGGACAGAATATAATGCTGTGATTATAGTGCTGTATGTTAAGACTGCATCGAGCAATGTGATGCATTACTTTGTGACCTTGGTAAATGTTTCATACATAGGCAGTTTGAATAGAAAATATTTATTTTTTTAGTTATTTTCATTTCTCCGAGTTGAAGTCAGGAGACGTGTAGCCATTACATCGAAGGGGGCCACGCAGTTATGGCACTTTGTGGAAAATATTACCCTTAGAAATTAAAACACAAGACAAACTTAAAGGTTTTAATGCAAAATTCAAACAAAGGTTTAAACGGAAACAAACTTGTGAACATTTTACAAAATTCATTTGCAACACAAACAAAGGAATTGATATGCAATTATCTTCGATCTAATTATTCCAAAAAATGTCTGCAAGTTTTATTTAATATGTTGTGTTTTTTTTCCTTTGTTCATTTGTATTTTCCTTATTTAAAAAAACAAAACAAAACCTAACCAGGGACTGGGGCTGCAAATTACCGTAAGCACTATGATCATAAACTCATAGTTTGCTGAAACTGGAATCCCAGCTAGTTCCATAAATGTTCAGTTGGTGAGAAATCTGGTGACTGGGCAGCCCAAGGAATTGTTGCACCCCGGTGGAGACATTCCTGGGAAACCCTTGCTGTGTGTGGGTGAGCATTATCCTGTTGAAACATTCCAGTTGGAAGCCCTGCCATGTCCTGCACATATCTCTGAGCAGTTAGCGTCCCTCATATCACTACTAGGGGTGACCCACTGTCGTATCCGATGGCTCCCCAGATCATCACACACCAGCACTTGAGGCAGCGTGTCTCTCCACAACAATGGAAGGATTGAAGTGCTCACCACGAGGTCTCCACTCTCGAACCAGTCTGCCATTGGCTCCCAAACTAAACCTGGATTCATCGCTAAAGGTGATACGGATCCAGTCCGTAGCAGTTCAAGATTCTTGTTCATGACACCACTGCAAACAAAGGCGATGCCTGCTGGGTGTCAATGACACGTAATGGGCTCTGTGACAACAAATTTCCTTCTGCCGAGTGCCTGGAAATGGTCCGGGCAGAAACTAATGAAATTGTGGGAGCTGCTTGTGCTTGTCATTGGATCGAACGTTCCTCTCTACTGACTGTCTGTCTGGGTCGTCCAATGCCTGTTCGCCATGTATGCGTGCCCTCATAGAACCACTGCCCCAACACCTCCTAACAGCTAGGTCAGAACGGTCTAGATGGCAGGCAATTCATTGAAATGACCATCCTGCTTCTCTCAGTCCAATGATCTGCCCCCTCTCAAAGTCTGTCAACTGGGCAAACCGTCTAGCAGTCAACGATCTCGCAATAAGAGGTACACTACCCAAAAGTAGCCCCTGAGCCATTTTATAGACATCGAGGAAGCACTTTTACGCCCTCTTGTGGCAAAAAGTGTCTAATCAGACCACACCTGTAATCATTTACATATCTGCCAGCGACGTAACTGCATGTCGAGTGTTTCAGCAATCCGACATTTCTATCTGCGTACTAATAGTGAGTGCAGTTATAGGTGAGAGAACATACAGGCAGTGGTGGGACAAAGGAGTACCACTTACAATGGGACAGGCCCAAAACAGACTCCATTTACAGCTTGTTACAAATAAGCAGCGGAAAGTCATCCCAGACAAACAGGAGTAACTTCACCCGAAAAGTCTCCAAACACATCAACCGTGTTAGAACAGTCTCCAGTCCAAACTTGAGCCATCTGTACTTTTATATTACAAAAGCCCTGGCTGAACTGTATGCACTGTTTGAATAAGAGTGACTGCAGGCCTGTATATGGCTGCACTGAATACGACTGACCCCTTACGTTTACGCGATATCACAAAGGTGCGATAAATAAAACCGACAGGTGAGACCCACGATATGAAGGGTCAGTAGCTGCAGCACTTTGATATCACAGCTGATTCCAGGTCATGGTTCTGCTGAATAGAAGTTTGGGTCAGCAGATCTCTCGTACAAAGAGCGAACGCGCTCTCTTTGTAGAAATCCTGCATGACCCAAAAAGACGACGGAAAGAGACGCGAGCTTTGAAAGCCAAGTCAGGAAAATAATAAGACAAAGGCAAGAAGGAGCCAGTCACTGTCTTTTTTTCCACGGAAGCTGAAAGAGCGAGGGGTGGGGGAGGGATGCAGGGAGTGACTAAGTGATAAAAGGGGAGTGCGGGGATGAGCAGGCCGCCTCGGGGATCGGACGATCCTGGAACTGCCGCGGCGGTGACTGGGGAGGGGTGGAGAGGAGGAGGATGGGTAGAGAGATGAAGAGAGGAGACGGATACGTCCTTATCTTGTTGCGACCAAGACTTTTTGGGGTCCGGTGAGGATTTGGAGATTTTGTTTTTCCAAGCAGATAAGCCGCTGAAGTGTTCAGCCACGCCGATAAAACGCTATACAGCGTCGCTTGGATTCTCTCCCTCGACCCCATCCGCATTTTGACACGACAGTCCAGGCACGTCCTCAATATACTACGTACACACGTCCGCATGTGTGCGCCACGGCCTCGAGACAGTGCCAGAGCAAGTGTTGCTGGGTATGAGATTAGAGGTACGAAGGGGAACGTGATGCGAGCCTCCGATTGGCTGGGAATGTTGCTATCCGAGCCGCGATTGGCGGGTTTGCGAGTCACGCCGCCGAGAGCAGAACCCTTTGAACTAGGAGACGTCGGCTGAATACTCAGGTCTCGTAACGCCACGGGAACGCACGCGCGCTCGCTAATGCATATACATCCTAACGCACCGGCGCACACACTCGCGTATGTAAGCCCTTTCCCTTTCAAGGCAGGTTAAAATGCAACGCGGTGACTAAGGCATCATACGAACGCCCACAGTGCAGAGTGACAACGTGAGCGTGAGTGTGTGTGTGTGTGTGCACGGATGGACTAAGCCCGAGTTATGTATGCATGGTGAAACAGCCTACAGAGATATTTCCACATCCCTGCACCAAAATTGGCCAATCAGAAAGCACTGCTCCACGCATCTGACGGGCTCGAGCAGCTCCGAATTGTTGAAGGCCTTCAATTAACGTTACCAGACATCCAGTGACCTAAATGACCTTCACAGCAAACGCATTACGTAATGGTTATCTCTTCCAGCGAGCTACCCCGCAGAAACCTGACTAAATGGGATTTACTGCTGGAGGCGCGCACTGAATACAAGCATTGTAGCCAAATAGATAACTCTATTAAAATACTCAGCAGTACTCTACATTCTCATTCACTTCCATTACTTTCGGCTGACTGAATTTTATAATTCATTTATTTTTGTTAAGTGCATTGTTTTACTATTTGTATTATTTTTTTACATAAATACTAATACTATTTTATTCTTTTTTTATTTATTTACACTTGTCTTATATGCTACAATTTTATATTCTCTTTTATTACACTCGTCACAATTACATTATCTGTAATATATATCAGTCTACATAGACTTTATTTTAATTAGATTTTTAATAATATTCTCTGTTAATATTTATTTAGCTTCTGTTTATTCAAACTATTTCTATAAACTTAATTTGATAAACATTAAAAAATTTTTTTTTAAATAACTTGGTGTCTTTTTTTGTGTGTACTGGACTAAATAATGCCCATTTTTTAATAATATAATAGTTAAAATAAATTGTAATATGTAGACTGATATATATATATATATATATATATATATATATATATATATATATATATATATATATATAAACCTACACTAATACAATATTAATAATATAATATATGACATATATATCATAATATATCATATGATTATATAATAGTCTGCATATTACAATTTATTTTACAATTAATTTTAACTATTATATTTTTTAATACATTATCTCAATACTTACTTAGCTTCTGTTTATTTAAACTATTACAATAAACTTAATTTGACAACTATTTAATTTTTTTAATAACTTAGTGTTATCTTT
The DNA here is from genome assembly GCA_025084515.1 of Ancistrus triradiatus. Classification (NCBI taxonomy): domain Eukaryota; kingdom Metazoa; phylum Chordata; class Actinopteri; order Siluriformes; family Loricariidae; genus Ancistrus; species Ancistrus triradiatus. The sequence continues at coordinate 6,384 of JAJAGP010007308.1, read as the reverse complement.
TGTTTGTTTTACGTTATTTTATTCAATATTTCTTATTTACACATATGCCCTACAGTTTTATATTCTCTTTTATTATACTCTTCACCATATTACATTAGCTTTAATATCAGTCCACATATTACAATTTAATTTTTTTTTTTTAAATACATTCTCTCTTAATATTTATTTAGCTTCTCTATTTCAACTATTACTATAAACATATTATATGAACTATTTTTAAAATAGAAAAACAGTTTTTTTGTTTTTTTAATTGTTTAACTATTTATATTATTTTTAACATAAATATTAATACAAATATTGGTTTGTTTGTGTGTGTGTGTGTGTGTGTGTGTGTGTGTGTGTGTGTGTGTGTGTGTGTGTGTGTGCTGGACTAAATAATGGCAATAGGCAAATTTTTTACGTTATTTCCTTCAATTTTTTTTTTAATTTACAATTGTCCGGAATGCTACAGTTTCATATTGTCTTTTATTATACTTTTCACAATGGTGTTGGATAAAAGTCAACAGAAAATTGTAAAGCTGCTTTGGGACAATGCTCCATTGCAAAAATAAATAAATAAATAAATAAATTTGACCTTGAATAGACTGCATGTGTGTGTGTCATGTCATGTTGAAGGTTATGGGATTAATTGTGTAATATTTTCTAAAGTAAGATGCATTACGGATTGTCTTTTGCCTATTTAATTGTTTAATATCTTGACCTAACTCTTAATAAATAAATAAACAAGTAAACATAAGAAAATAAAATTAAATAAATGTAAAACACACAACAGTTCAATGGATAATAACGGCAAGAGCTGACACTGCTGGTGGTGGTAAGAGCTGCTACACTCATTGTGTCCATTGTATCAGTAGCACTTAGCATATAGAAGCACTCTGTAGCTCTACGATTACACACTGTAACCCTGTACATCTGCTTCCCTACATACTTTGTTCGTCCCCTTTACTCTGTTCTCTAATGGTCAGGAGTCAATACGGTGTTTAAATACTCCAGCAGCACTGCTGTGTCTGATCCAGTCGTACCAGCACAACACGCACTAACAGGCCACCACCACCCAACTGGTACCTGGTCCTATGAGGGTCCTGACCATTAGAGAACAGAGTAAAGGGCACAAACAAAGCATACAGAGAAACAGATGGACTACAGTCTGTAGCTGCAGAACTACAAAATGGTTAAGATAACAGGAAAAGGTGCAGTCACTTCCCCGTGGACACACACCTCACACATCCAACAGCACACAACTAATGGTTCGTAGACAAGAAGTCCATACTTTATACGCGTTTCACTGAAGCCCTTTCCCCTCCCCGCTATTCTCTCAGTCTGTTTTCTGGCTGACGGAGTATTCCTCGTGTCACATCATCAAGAAGCAGGGGGAAATGGTGGTGATAAGACGCACCGAGAGATAAAGAGGGAGTAGACATTTTGTGCATGTGTACAGCAGGCTGATCCTGGGTGAGTCTACGCCATATTTCTGAGCACCAGAATGGATCAAATGAAAACTGATCCAGCTTGGAAGCTGTGGTTTCCAGGTAGTTTTTGCTTTACACACACACACACACACCTACCTTCTGTCGTAGTTCCCCTTTGATCTCAGTAGGGAGACACTAATATGCAGACACCATCCATACCCACGATTCACCTTATACTTCCCACACAAACAAGCTGGAGCTGCTTCCATCCTGAGCCCTTCCCACCACTCACAAAACTATTTGACCGTTTGGTGTTAGAGATGCGTGTTACCTTGAGTGGGGTCGTGGCTCTCCCAGAACACCTTCAGCAGTTTTTCCAGGCTCAGGTCTTGAGCCTGGTAGACCACTCGCACAACCTCTGTATGGCCCGTCAGACCTGCGCACAAACAGTGACCCAATTTTTACATTCAGCAGCTTTACAAGTTCTAGTTTTCCACTCTTACAGTACTGTGCAAACGTCGTAGGCCACCATTAGATCAGGCAACGATATAATGACCATAAGTAATTATTCCAGGAAACTGGAAATTTGTATGCAGTATAATGACAGACTGACCGATTAATCGGGCCGATTATTGCCATTTTGAGGTAACAAGCAGACATTCAAATAAAATTGGCAAAAACTTTGTTTCCTGAGTTACAACTTGGAGTTCATGAACCGAGACCTACTGAGTGACTAACAACAGAGATGCTGAGAGAACATTTAGTAAGTGCAGGGCCATTTATGAAATGATGAAAACTTTGTTTCCAGCATTACAACTTGCTGCTCTTAACCGGGACCGGGATTATGCCATGTCTCATTTTTGCTATTAATAGTTTTATCAGTTGCAAAAAAAAGAAAATAGTAAGTTGGTATTATATAATCAGCCATCGGTCACGCTACTCTCTAAACACCACATCATATCGGTCGACCACTGATGCAGGATTAAAAACTGGGCACCATATAGGCTATAGTGGCAAGTACTTAGTGTGACCTTCCCTTACACTTGAGCAAGCATCTGGCAGCATCATCAGGATGCCACATTCTTTTTTTTAGGAACGATGGCAGCCAAGAAACCACTGTTTTGGAAGGGGAACAGGGTGAAAAGGCTAAGACGTGCTAAAAGACTGGGATGAAGATCAGTGGAGAAAAGTATTAGAGTGACAAATGCAAGTTTTTGGGTCAAATCGTCAACAACGTGTTGCTAAAACAACAAATCTAATGGTGACCTAAGACTTTTGCACAATACTATATATCTAGAGGGTAAGCAGCCTTAAAAGTGCAGGCGTGCGCACAATTACGTTGACGTTCCCAGCAACAACGCAAACGTATGCCTTATGCAGATAAAGAGAATCCTGGTAGCCAGAATCTCACACTAAAGGTTTGAACAACACAGGGACCAAAGCAATGATGATATTAAATAAATCAACCTATGCGAAACATAGCAGTATTCTGGCTACTTATGTCAATACTGGTACACCAGAGCATCCAATATTTTTCTCTTGTAGATACAGTGGGGCAAAAAAGTATTTAGTCAGCCACTGATTGTGCAAGTTCTCCTACTTAGAAAGATGAGAGAGGGGTGTAATTTTCATCATAGCTACACTTCAACTATGAGAGACAAAATGAGAAAACAAATCCAGGAAATCACATTGTAGGATTTTTAAAGAATTTAATTGTAAATCATGGTGGAAAATAAGTATTTGGTCACCCACAAACAAGCAAGATTTCTGGCTCTCACAGACCGGTAACTTCTTCAAGAAGCTCTTCTGTCCTCCACTCATTACCTGTATTAATGGGACCTGTTTGACCTCGTGTCTGTATGAAAGACACCTGTCCACAGCCTCAAACAGTCAGACTCCAAACTCAACCATGGCCAAGACCAAAGAGCTGTCGAAGGACAACAGGAAGAAAATTGTAGACCTGCACCAGGCTGGGAAGAGTGAATCTACAATAGCCAAGCAGGTTGGTGTGAATAAATCAACTCTGGGAGCAATTGTAAGAAAATGGAAGCCATGCAAGGCCACTGATAATCTCCCTCGATCTGGGGCTTCACGCAAGATCTCATCCCGTGGGGTCAAAATGATCATGAGAACGGTGAGCAAAAATCCCAGAACTACACGGAGGGACCTGATGAATGACCTGCAGAGAGCTGGGACCAAAGTAACAAAGGCTACCATCAGTAACACACTACGCCGAGAGGGACTCAGATCCTGCAGTGCCAGGCGTTACATGTCCAGGCCCGTCTGAAGTTTGCCAGAGAGCATATGGATGATCCAGAAGAGGATTGGGACAATATCTTGTGGTCAGATGAAACCAAAATAGAACTTTTTAGAGAAAACTAGAGGAAAAAGAATGCTGATTTGCATCCCAAGAACACCATACCTACTGTGAAGCATGGGGGTGGAAACATCATGCTTTGGGGCTGTTTTTCTGCAGAGGGGACAGGACGACTGATCCGTGTTAAGGGAAGAATGAACAGGGCCATGTATCGAGACATTTTAAGCCAAAACCTCCTTCCATCAGTGACAGCATTGAAGATGGAATGTGGCTGGGGCTTCCAGCATGACAATGATCCCAAACACACCGCTCGGGCAACGAAGGAGTGGCTCCGTAAAAAGCATTTCAAGTCCACAGTGGCTGCCTATGCCAGTTCTCCATACCTCACCCCATAGAAATGTGTGGAGGTCAGTTGAAAGTCCGTGTTGCCCCAAAACATCACTGCTCTAGAGGAGATCTGCATGGAGGAATGGGCCAAAATACCAGCTACAGTGTGTGCCAACCTGGTGAAGACTTACGGGAAACGTTTGACCTCTGTCATTGTCAACAAAGGTTATGTTACAAAGTATTGAGTTGAACTTTTGTTATTGACCAAATACTTATTTTCCACCATGATTTACAATTAAATTCTTTAAAAATCCTACAATGTGATTTCCTGGATTTTTTTTCTCATTTTGTCTCTCATAGTTGAAGTGTAGCTATGATGAAAATTACAGACCGGTCTCATCTTTCTAAGGAGGAGAACTTGTACAATCAGTGGCTGACTAAATACTTTTTTGCCCCACTGCACACTGACACATTACATCATAGACCCAAAAACAAATGGATACGTTTCAATAACGTGTGTTTAACTAATGGCGAATGTTGACGTTCTTTCTCCCACTGCCCTTTCACAGCAAACTATATGAAAATCCTACCTCCAGACCACTCGCACACCAAACCAAGTTCATAAACCTTAACCCATCAGGGTCTATATACTCCAGCTTTCAGTCCTTCGAATATTCAAGAATGGGTTTATTAATAGCAAAAGAATATCCATTGTGTGTTCTAATCTGACAGTCGAAAGCCTACAGATATATTCTGTCTCATACAAACAGCCACGTGCTCCGTCTCCCTACAAGTAGGTCATGGAGTGGAGGAGGGGGAAAAAAATCCCTGCTGTAGTCTGAGTTAGATGTAATGAGCAGGAGATCAACAGAGAAAAAGAGAGTCAGATGAAAATTGACCTGACGTGAGTGTGTGTTTTTACCTGAACAGACTTCCTCGTAGGTAGGGTTGGGGGTGAATCCACCTGCGTACCCCACCTGAGTAGAGAACACGCCGGGAATAGTCCAAAAGCGTCTCTCTGCGCCCCAAAAGCAGCCCATACCTGCACACATCAACCACCATCCCATTTACTGTACATTGACATTAGATCTGTATTTAGGTACTTTATTAAGTACATTTTTAAATGCTCATTAATGCAAATATCTAATCTACCAATGACATGGCAGCAACTCAAAGCATTTAGGGATACAGACATGGTCAAGATGAGCTGTTCGAAGTTCAAACGGGAAGAACAGTGACCTAAGTGACTATGAACGTGGCTGTTGGTGCTGAGTAAGTTAGAAATTCCTGATCGACTGGGATTTTCACACACAACCATATCTCGGGTTTACAGGGAATGGTCCGAAAAAGAGAAAATACCCAGCGAGTAGCAGGAGAATGGCGGAGGAAAATTACACATTAGTGAGTGGCAAAAGTATGTGAACCTCTAGGATTAGCAGTCAGATTGTGTACATATGGAGGAAATTCAAGACCATTGTTATTCTACCCAGGAGTGGTCGACCAACAAAGATCACTGCAAGAGCAAGGCGTGTAATAGTTGGTGAGGTCACAAAGGAGCCCAGGGTAACTTCTAAGCAACTGAAGGCCCTTCTCACATTGGCTAATGTTAATGTTCATGAGTCCACCATCAGAAGAACACTGAACAACAATGGTGTGCATGGCAGGGTTGCAAGGAGAAAGCCACTGCTCTCCAAAAAGAACATTGCTGCTCATCTGCAGTTTGCTAAAGATCATGTGGACGAGCCAGAAGGCTATTGGAAGAATGTTTTGTGGGCGGATGAGACCAAAATAGAACTTTTTGGTTTAAAAGAAAACCAAAGAGAAAGGAAGAAAGGAAAAAGGAGAAAAGGAAAACATTGCATTCCAGCATAAGAACCTTATCCCATCTGTGAAACAAGGGTGGTGGTAGTAACATGGTTTGGGCCTGTTTTGCTGGATCTGGGCAGGACGGCTTGCGATCATTGTTCCATCAATGAATTCTGAATTATATCAAAGAATTCTAAAGGAAAATGTCAGAACATCTGTCCATGAACTGAATCTCAAGAGAGGGTGGGTCATGCAGCAAGACAACGACCCTAAGCACATAAACCGTTCTACCAAAGAATGGTTACAGAAGAATAAAGTTCATGTTCTGGAATGGCCAAGCCAAAGTCCTGACCTTAATCCAATGGAAATGTTGTGGAAGGACCTGAAGTGAGCAGCTAATGTGAGGAAACCCACCAACATCCCAGAGCTGAAGCTGTTCTGTACGGAGGAATGGGCTAAAATTCCTCCAAGCCGGTGTGCAGGACTGATCAACAGCTACAGGAAACGTTTAGCTGCAGTTATTGC
>JAJAGP010007307.1:0-14397 GCA_025084515.1 Ancistrus triradiatus | reverse complement strand
ATTGAATTCAGGTGTTCCTATCACTTCCATGGCCACAGGGGTATAAAATCAAGCACCTAGGCATGCAGACTGCTTCTACTAACATTTGTGAAAGAATGGGGCCTTCAGATTAGCTCAAGAACAGTGTGTAGAGATATTCATGGAATGGGTTTCCATGGCCAAGCACCTGCAACCGAGCCTTATATCACCAAGCACAATGCAAAGCATCAGACGCAGTGGTGTAAACCACGCTGCCACTGGACTGTAGAGTAGTGGAGACGTGTTCTCTGGAGTGACGGATTGCATTTCTTTGTTTTGCAAGTCTGGGTCTGGCAGTTGCCAAAAAAACGGTACTTGTCTGACTGCATTGTGCCAAGTAGTGCTGGGTGTTATGGTTAAAAATTTGTATCATGATATTTTTAAGGACTCTACCAGTTTCACGGTATATCTCAGTAGTTTGTCTTGGGGGATACAGTGATGCTTGAAAGTTTGTGAACCCTTTAGAATTTTCTATATTTCTACATAAATATGACATCAGCAGATTTTCACACAAATCCCAAAAGTAGATAAAGAGAACCCAGTTAAACAACTGAGACAAAAATTTTTATACTTTGTCATTTATTTATTGAGGAAAATGATCCAATATTACACATTAGTGAGTGGAAAAGTATGTGAACCTCTAGAATTAGCAGTTAATTTGAAGGTGAACTTAGAATTAGGTGTTTTCAATCAATGGGATGGCAATCAGGTGTGAGTGGGCACCCTGTTTTATTTAAAGAACAGGGATCTATCAAAGTCTGCTCTACACAAAACATGTTTGTGGAAGTGTATCATGGAGCGAACATAGGATATTTCTGAGGAGCTCAGAAAAAGAGCTCTTAATGCTCATCAGGCTGGAAAAAGGTTACAAAACCATCTCTAAAGAGTTTGTACTCCACCAATCCAGTCAGACAGATTGTGTACAAATTTAGAAAATTCAAGACCATTGTTATCCTCCCCAGGAGTGGATCCACAGAAACATATCCTTATATCACATAGCACAACCAAGCAGTTAGCCTTAAAAGCTGGGCTCGTCCGGGATTTGAACCCGGGACCTCTCGCACCCTAAGCGAGAATCATACCCCTAGACCAACGAGCCACATGCTGGCAAAAGATGAATGCACAGACTTCACACAATAACAGCGCTAACCACTGTGCTGCCCATCTGTGGCTAAAGCAGAATGAAATTTCAGAACTTTCACAGCAGTCATGATCACTGATGAAATGATTTCATAAAATCACTTACTGTTGCTTGTTGCAGTTCTAATAGAGCAGGCCGACCTTGAACACTGTCTGTGTGGAGTTTGTTTGTTTTCTCTTTGCTTTTGTGGCTTTTCACCAGGTACTCTGCACCTCCCACACACACATTCAAAAGACATGAGATAGGTTAATTGGTCAACCTAAATTCCTGAAGTGTGTTTGACTAGAATTGTTATAATTTTACACTTGTCACAAATTATCCATTAATGTGGATGTGACATGACATACACAATAAATCCAGCACAGCAGAAATGCATATCTTCAAAATGTAATGCTTATGGTTGTTTATGGGGATTACATGTGTATGTGCTTGATTTTATACACCTGCTGGCAGTGGGTGTGTCTGGAAAACCTGAACTTAATAATTAGTAGAGGTGTCCACATACTTTTGGTCATGTAGTTTATATGCATCAGAGGAAATGACTCAGGCTATGAGTAATTTAGTTTCCACTGAATGTTGAAGTTAGCATCCTGTTGCTCCATACGGTAAAATACTGAACTGACACGATAATGCATCAGAAACATTGTTTTGCTTTACATTGTTAAGATTACTGAGCCATGGTGTGACTTCATAGGTCACATGACCTGTATTCTCTGATAGGCTTTCTTGTTTCTTTGTGGCGCAATCAGTTAGCGCGTTTGGCTGTTAATCAAAAGGTTAATCAAAGATTCATTTCTAACGTTGTTTATAGCTCACAAGGACCTCATTTTGTTTTCCTTGCTGTTGGCTTGAGCCTTGTTGGCACAGTAGGTAGTGTGATAGTTACCTAATTTGAAGGTTGTGAGTTCAATACTGGCATTGTACATTTTCACAAATGAAAGATACGTTCTCCAAGCAATGATTAGAGCATTTAAAATAGGTCTTTGGTCTTTCTTGTACAAGTGTTATAAATAAAATGCTTGTTGAAGCATTTGGTCTTTAACGATGTTTAGGTATCATTCACATCAAATTAACATCCACATATTTCCCAGCAGAACATTACCCAGAGCATCAAATTCCCTCTACTCGCTTGTCTTCTACTCATCAGTGCCATCACTTCTGTGGATAAACAACCTTCTTCCATTGCTCCATGTCCTGTTGTGACAATGTGTAGGCGCTTTATTTAACAATAAGCTTGTGCACTGTTTTTAGAACGTCACGACATAAGTCTAAAAATACACATTATTAATAAATAACATTAACACTGTGCCACTCTTTCTCCTGTCTGCTCTTCTGTTAGAGCTTCCTCACTATAAACCTCATTAGCTAACCTCTTTATTATTGAGTCTCGTAAAGTGAGCAGAGGTTCGACTCTGAGGAGAAAATCAAATACTCAAAGTTTTTTGCTATGCTTTATTGAGTACAACTGAAGGAAAGTGGGAGTGGTAACATCCTCAGCTTCATACCTCACGATGGAAACAACTGTGAACTGCTTTCCAGTCACCCTGAAAACCTGCTGGTAAGGACAACGGGCTCTGACCCCTAGTGGATATCCAAGAAAGAATACAGGATACAGCTCACAGTGATAAAATGTAGAGGATGAAGAACTTGTGGTGGTGTTAAGGTTTCCTTCAAATCTTCTTGTGATCCGTGAGATGTTTACAAAGGTATTTCCCAGCATATTAAAGAGGATGGATCTTATTGGAGCGTCTGGCGAAGGCAAAGATCTTCTGCACAGATGTCCAGGACCTGCTGAAGAAGGTATGGACCCGTTTCCTTATGCTGGGTTTCTTTGTGCCTTTGTACCAGACAAAAGAGTAAAAATTCACTTTAGATGTATGAATACCTTTGTATATGGAATACTTTAGCATTTTTAGGGCAGAACTTTGCTTTTACTCACTCGTTGGGCTGTTGAATGGTCCTGATGCATCTGGTTGTGTGATGTCAGCCCCTAGACCTTGAAGGACTGAGACGATGACCTCTGCAGAACCAACTTCAAGGTGCTCCAAATAGTGGGAGGAAGTGCTGGAGGGAGTCTCCACCAAGCTGGAAAGGTCTGGCAGACTGTGGTCTGAGCCCGGTGAGTTCTCAATGCTCCTCCAGGACGTCATTTACAAGATTCATGGCGGCCTCTGATTTTGATGAGATTGTCTGTGCGCCCAAGTCCGAGCTCATTGAGGGGGAAGTGGAAGACGCTGGATAACTGTAGCTACACATCTCCAGATCAATCAAGGTAATGTCCGAGCTCACAGAGCTTGCAGGACTGAATCCCCATCCTTCGATAATATCAAATGGATGTTTTGGTTCATTGTCCTTTTCAGAAGCGCTCTGGAGCTCTGAATACTCATTACATGGAGATTCTGTCAGTCTGGGTGAGTCCTCAATCTTCCTCAGGACATTGCTCACGAGATCCATGGCAACTTCTGAGCCTGGTGAGATCCCCTGTACATCCAAGTCCGAGCTCATGGGAGAGACAGTGTGAGACGTCGGGCGACTGTCGAAAGACATCTCCAGGTCAATCAAAGTAACATCTGAGCTCTCATAGCTTGCAGAACTGGAGCTTCGTCCTTTCAGAAACAGAGCAACTGGAGGCTTCGGACTCTCCAACATCTCATCCATTCCATAAAAGCACTGGAGCTCTGAAGACTTATCAGATGAAGATTCTGACAGACTGAGGCCTGATGGTGAGTCCTGGATCTTTCTCAGGATACTGTTCACAAAATCCATGATGACCTCTGAGTTTGGTGAGACCATCTGTGCTTTGGAGTCTGGGCTCACAGAGAAGGAAATAGGAGAAGCTGGGTGAGAGTCAAAAGACATCTCTGAGGTGGGTGAGTCCTGAATCTTCCTCAGGACGCCGTTCACAAGATCCATGGCAACCTCTGAATCTGGTGAGACCGCATGTGCCTCCTGGTCTGAATTAATTGTCAAAGAAAGGTCTGAGCTCTCCATCATCCCGTCCATTGCAGAGAGGCTCTGGAGCTCGGGAACCTTAAAGACCTTGGGGTGTGCCATGATACCACTTCACACCTGGAAGAAAAGGCATCAGGCTCAAATACTGTCCTAAATCTTAATCATTTGTAATTAAATCCTTATTTTTCTTAGGTCTAAACGTCTGATCACTTACTGTGGCGATTTAATTGCTAATTAATTAGACCTAATTCGTTAATTAACACGTTAATTAAGCCATTAATTAAGAGCCAACTGTTACTACTTACGTTTCTCTCGATGCCGATCTTCCAAATGAACAGGTCAGATCTTCACGCACTCAAGGCACGCAGCTTCTATTGTGACGCCACAGTGAACCTGCGCCATGTTTGCGCTGTGACGCCATCACTCGTCATTTAATGATATACATCTAGTTGGTAGATCAGGTTAGGATTTAATTGCACATTTAGTAGAAGTGAAAGTGCGCTGCTGTAGGCGGTCCCGTTTCTTGTTATAAATCATGAACTCCCGCAGCCACCAGAGGTCGCCAAAATATTTAATACCGATTCCCCTATGCGTAAAATATTACATAGAGCAGATAATTATACACAAATTGAATATTATTTATTTAAACGTTGTCATTATAAGCAGATTCTTTGATGTACTTCAACCCTTTACATAAGGTCATAGCCTAAATGAATGATATTAAACAACAGAAACAAACAACAGCCTTGGCCCACGTAAGAATGAATTATCATGACCTCTAGATTTTGTTCTGCTCTTGTTCTGTTATTTATCTAGAGGATCCGACTAGGACTAGAGGGGAAAATCCAATATGCAGAGTCACAGTCAGACAACGATGTAGTAGCGAAGGGATACATTTATTTACAATATGTACAAGGCAATGATAACGAGGTCGACTGTACACCTGAGCAACATCTGGAAGCTTCATCGAGATGCCAGTTGACTCTTCTACAGTTTGAAGAAGCTTGATCAGGAATGCTTTTTGGAATGGTAGCAGCCCAGAAACCACTTTGTTAAGCAGGGGAACAGAGTGAAAAGGCTATGATGTGCCAAAACTCACAAAGATTGAAATGTAATGTATGGTCATTAGACAATTGCTAAAACAACAAATCTAATGGTGGCCTAAGACATTTGCACTTAATAAGCACTATTCCGAATGTATCTTGTTACGGGAAATCCCTACCTTCTTCCAGCTTTCGGTGATATCAGCATAATGTTACTGTACGTGACACACCACTCACACACACACACACCATTCACATACACACTGCTCACACAGACACACACCAAACACATAACTCAGCACAGACACACGACACACCACTCACGTAACACACCACTTACACAAATGTGACACACCACTCACACACAACAGACACACGACACACCACTCACTCACACGACACAAAACACACATTTACGTTTATGTCATTTAGCAAACAGCCTTATCCTGAGCAATTTACAATTGATACAATCTACAATCCAAGCAATTGTGGGTTAAGGGTCTTGCTCAAGGACCCAACAGTGGCAGCTTGGCAGAAGTGAGATTGACATACGCGACACACCACTGGCACACACACGCGACACAACACACCAGCCACACACATACGCGACATGACACACCACTCACACATACATGCGACACATCACTCAGAAATACGTAATACACCACTCACACACATGGGGCACACCACTCACACACACCACAAACACAACAGACCACTCACACACGTGATACCACTCACACACACACAAGACACATGACACATCACTCACATTCAAACTACTCACACATGACACGCCACTCACGCACACACTACACCACTCACACACAAACCACACCACGTGCACAACACACCACTCACACACACGACACATCACTGACACGTCACACACATACATACACTACTCAAACATGACACACCACTCACATACACATTTCACACACACACACACACCACTCACACATGCAACACACCACTCACATGACACATCTTGACACAGCACACAACACATACACACACAACACTAACTTGACATGACACTCACACACACAACACACAACACTCAAACACACCACACACACAGACACATCACACACCACTCAAACCACACACTACACACACAACTCACATGACACACACACACACACACACCACTCAAACAATACCACTGACTCGACACACCACTCACACACCATACGTACACCATACACTACTCTCACACGACACACCACTCACTCACACACACAAACACATCAGTCAGACACACACCACTTTCACACCACTCGCGTACACACCACTCACACACAAATACACATCCACACAACACACCACTCACTTGCACGACACACTACTCACACGACAGACCACAGAACACACACACACCACTCACACATGAAAAAAAAAACCCCCAACACAACCCCCCAAACATGGCACAAACCACTCACGTGACACACTCTTGTGCACATGCCACTCCACATACAACACACACCACTCACACAACGACACACAACTCACACACCACCACACACACCATTCCAAACCACACACACACAACTCACACACAAAAAAAATCACACAACACATACAGACACCACACCCACTCACATAATGACACACCAACTCTCACATACACACACACACCATGTAAATACACACGCACACATTAAAAACCACAACATGACACACAACTCACACACACACTACACACAACTCACACACACACTCATAAGAAAAAACCACACACACACATCGAGACACCCACACACAACAACCCCATCCACATTACACACCACACACACTAATGACAGACATAAAACTTACAAAAAATGGACAGACCGACTTACTGAAATTATCAGCCGAATGCCTGACATGATTTACTCTACATAGCTACTGATATTTTTCTGCAAACTGGATGAAGGATTGACTGACCTCGTACTTGATGAGCCACCTGCTGACAGACTAAGAAGACAAACAGTCACATAGTCAAGTTAAACACAAGATGTGTGTTTAGAGTGAGGGATCAGTTGGCTTGTTCCTGTAATTTTCTGCATGTTTGTTTGATCCAGGGCTACCAGGAGGCTGGCCATCTTTCCCACCGTGGTGAACCTCAACCACATCAAGCTGAAGAGCAAGCAGTGCCGCGCTTTACAGGGTACAGGTGAATGAGCTGGAAGTGCCTTCTCTACCCACCACACACACCCACACACACACACACACACACACACCACAACGACATCACGTGGTGACAGAACATGAAACTACACACACTGTACAACACTGCTAACTATTCAAAAGAATAAAGAAAACACTCAAATAACACCATCCTAGATCTGAAATGAATGAAATATTCTCCACTGAATACTTTGTTTCTGTACAAAGTTGAATGTGCTGAACAACAAAATCACACAAAAATCATCAATGGAATCAAATGTATTTAACCAATGGAGGCCTGGATTTGGAGTCACACACAAAATTTAAGTGAAAAAAAACACCAACAACAGGGCTGATCCCAACTTTGATGTAATGTCCTTTAAACAAGTCAAAATGAGGGCTCAGTATATTGTGTGTGGCCCTCCAACGTGCCCCTGTATGAACCTCCCCTACAACACCTGGGCATGCTCCTGATGAGGTGGGCGGATGGTCTCCTGAGGGATCTCCCTCCTCCCAGACCTGGACTAAAGCATTCCGCCAACTCCTTCCAGTCTGTGGTGCAACGTGACGTTGGTGGATGGAGGTTAGACATGATGTCCCAGATGGTGCTCATTGTGATTCCGGTCTGGGGAATGGGCGGGGCCAGTCCATAGCTTCAATGCTTTCATCTTGCAGGAACTGCTGACACACTCCAGCCACATGAGGTCTAGCATTGTCCTGCATTAGGAGGAACCCAGGGCCAACCGCACAAGCATAAATGGTCCATTCTCACAAGGGGTCTGAGGATCTCATCTCGGTACCTAATGGCAGTCAGGCTACCTCTGGTGAGCACATGGAGGGGGCTGTGCGCCCCCTCCAAAGAAATGCTACCCCACACCATTACTGACCCACTGCCAAACTGGTCATGCTGAAGGATGTTGCAGGCAGCAGATCGCTCTCCACGGCGTCTCCAGACTCACGTCTGTCACATGTGCTCTGTGTGAACCTGCTTTCATCTGTGAAGAGCACAGGGCGCCAGTGGTGAATTTGCCAATCCTGGTGTTCTCTGGCAAATGCCAAGCATCCTGCATGGTGTTGGGCTGTGAGCACAACCCCCATCTGTGGACATCAGGCCCTCATACCATCCTCATGGAGTCGGTTTCTAACCGTTTGTGCAGACACATGCACATTTGTGGCCTGCTGGAGGTCATTTTGCAGGGCTCTGGCAGTGCTCCTCCTGTTCCTCCTTACACAAAGGTGGAGGTAGCGGTCCTGCTGCTGGGTTTTTGCCCTCCTATGGCCTCCTCCACGTCTCCTGATGTACTGGCCTGTCTCCTGGTAGCGCCTTCAGTCTCTGGACACTACGCTGACAGACACAGCAAACCTTCTTGCCACAGCTCGCATTGATGTGCCATCATGGATGAGCTGCACTACCTGAGCCACTTGTGTGGGTTGTAGAGTCCGTCTTATGCTACCATTAGTGTGAAAGCACCACCAACATTCAAAAGTGACCAAAACATCAGCCAGAAAGCATAGGTACTGAGAAGTGGTCTGGGGTCCCCACCTGAAGAACCACTCCTAATTAGAGATTCATCATAAATCAGGGAGTACCTGTACAATGCGGCTCCATTACTGCATATAATGCCTTATACAGTGTGGATTTTCTGGGAGTCTGGAATGGACTGATTCAACTTGCATTATTCCTTATGGGAAAAATGTGCTCAGTACTTGTCGTTTTCAGTTCTCGATAAGCCATCAGTAACGAATTAACGATGAGAACCGAGGTACCACTGTAGAATGTTTATTTTTTTACTTTTTTTCTTGTGTGTATATATTTGGTTCTTGGGTTGTACAAGTTTGATTTTATATCGTGTAAAACGGCATATATGAGGAATAAACAGATTTAAAAATTGCCTATCTTCAAAACATTTTTTTTCAGCATCCCCCATACCCAACAGGCCTTGGTAAAGTTAGTTTTATATTGAACATTCACTACACAGGCTGGTCTGTTTTCTCTTTTTTAAGTATATATCTGTCTGACTGTGGATTGGTGGGGTCACAACTCTGGTCACGACGAGGTTGATGAACATCAACGTCAACAACATGTAGCGTGATCGCTGTATCTCCCTCTTTACCTTCTTCCCCCAAGTCGTAAACTTTACAACATCTTGGAATTCAAGAAGGCCCTACATCTGGACAGGATCTTAACCCCCCCACCTTTGACTCCAACGGAATTGGACGTCTGTTCAAACAAGACATACAACCTTTGACATCTCCAATCATAAACTAAGCACATTTGCTAATTTTGAATGGGGGTTTCAAACGTTTTCAAGGCCACCAAGCTTTCTTAATTGTCTTCTGACTTTTGCAAAAATTAACGACTTTTCTTTTCCCCATATTTGAACTCTGTCATCACACAGCACCCCCTCTTGCAAACCTTATCAAATCACAACCCAAGCCTGGCGCCAGAAAGGCACCCCTGGAGATTTACGACACATCAACAAACGGTCAAGAAACTATCGGCTTCCCCTCTTAAAAACCAAGAAACTCAGCTTTTTGTTCTAAAGAGACAAACTTTAATTGTATTCAACTCTTTCCTGGGAACAGTTTATCTTCATCGAAACCTTTTAGTTAGTGTTTTATAAACCAATAATATTTGGATCCCTGAGAAGTCCCCAAACATGCTATATACATTTAAATGATTCATACAAAGAGTGGATCAAGGATATTCTTTTATATCCACACACACCATTACAGATTTATACATATGTATGTTACTGAATTTATGTATCTTCATGTCTACTTGATTGATGTTTTAGTATAATAAATTATCTTTTTTTATTTTGATATTTAGTTATCTGGTTTTATATGGAATATATAGAAATAACCGCTTTTGCCTATGTGTTTTGATCGATCGGCTTTTTTTTAATAAATTTGTGCAACACACATGAAGTTATTTACAATGTACCGTTTCCTACAGCTTGTATTAATCATAGTATTGTTTAGTTAACAAGTATAGTAAAATGCCTGCGCTGTAGTTAGAAAATGCTTTAACGATGTTCTAAGTTATCATTCAAGTTTTGATCATCTGAAGCTTACAACGAAGTCTGCATCTAAAACTTGTAACTTTGAGGATTTCTGGTTATTGTGTGATACTTTTCAATCTCTTTAGATACGTAGGAAATATTATTTAATCCAAGTTAGACGTCTGTGGCTTATGGTGAAATAAGGCCAACCGCGATAGGAGAGCTTTACTGAGGAGTCAGCTTCTCATTGGCTAAGTAAGGGCAACTCCTTATGTCCCCCCGCCCCTGAGCGGAAAAAAGCATTCAAAAGCAACCGGGACGACCGGGAAGTTTTTAAGTTAACTTTCAAATTCGTGTGTAGTCTTGTGTCTTTATGTTTTTTTTTTTTTTTTTGTAACGTTTTTTGATTATTCATTTCACTCAAGTTTTTTTTTTCGCGTTTACTTTTAAGTTTTCCTGTGTAAACAGCAGTCTTAAGTAGTTCGGTAAATCGCTTGAACTAGAAAGACCAACCTAACTCTACGCTCCGAACTCTCGACCATTTTTGTGCCATCCAAGTTTTCCTAGTTTTTTTTTTTTGTTGAAGCAACGTGGTGCTAGAACGTGCTCGACTCCACCTTTATCTGTGCCCAAGAATAGAATCCGAGTCGCACGCCCGCAAGTCGAGGTCAGGGAACCTGATCACAACAGCTGGGAAAAAGCCAAACCGGAGTGAGGCCCCTCAACCCATCTGTGATCCAACGGGACCGAAGACACGGACCCGGAGACCCGGACCGAAGGCCTATAGCCAAGATCTTACAGTCCGCCAGACAGGAGCATCAGAATCAGAATCTGAAGATTTTTAAAACCGCTTCAGTTATATGTGTGACGTCGGACGACAGGGCAGAGGCCCGTTTTCGTTCCATCTCCTTCGCGTGAGCCTCCACAAAGCAATCGGCAAAAGTACCACTGTTGTGGCTGTTTCTGGGTCCCCTGATCTATCGTACTTTGCGTTTTAAGCTAAAAACCACGCTTCAACATAGACTTATTCATCAACCTAAGTAATTTAACATACTATCCCCACTCAAACTTAATTAAGGTTACCAGTAGCATTGCAACGTTAGTAATTAATTACGCGACCGATAAGTTACATAGAGTCATCTTGGTTTTCCGATTTTACTAACTGTAAGATGTACGCTTGCCATTTATTTCCCTGTTCTCCATAATGTGATACATACATGTTCATCGTCATTTTATGATTTTAACTCTGTGATACACTCGTTATTACCTTAGATAATCTGTTGGTATTTGCCCTTGTTTTGTAGTTAATAAACTTTGTTTATATAAAACCTTTTTGAAGTTGCCCGCCTGGTTTTTTGGTTTTGAGAGCTCATTCATTCAAGGGTCGAGACTAAAACTACTCGGAATTCACTATTCAGAACTAGACTGATCAGGGTTGTTTCTTTTTTTTCTTTTTGTTTTCTTTTTCCTGGTTTCCAGATCGGGCCAGTTAATTATTTATATTTTCATTAATCGATTTGGTGGTGCCTCGTATTTCTTAATTAATTAATATATGTTTTAATTAACAAAGTTTAATTTAAAATTTAATCCAATTAAAGTGTAGTCTTAGTTCGCTACAAACAACATAAAACCATTGTTTTGTGATATTTTACATATACAGAACTTAGCAGACACCCTTATCCAGAGCGACTTACAATCTTACAAGCTAAGCAATTGTGGGTTAAGAGCCTTGATTACAGACCCACCAACAGTGGCAGCTTGGCCAGAGGGGAGATTTGAACCCTGGACTTTTTGGTCTATAATCCAGCACCTTAACCACTAGGGCTACCACAGTCCCAGTGAATATAATACACTTCCACAACCATGTTCTGAAGATCAGACTTTGATAGATCCCTGGGGCAGTATTCAGGCCCCCTGAAAGCGCTCCTAAGGTGAAAAACTGTTATGGGGAAGAGGACTTTTAGGAGGCTCAGGAGTTCTCTTAAGCAGAGAAGAAAGCAGAGGAAAGACAACTAGGCAGAAGAAACGTTCTCCAAACCCTAAGTAACAGTGAGATAATCAAACGCTACGGATTAGACCGTGCAGGAATAATGCAATAATTGGAGATTCGCTCATCACCGACCCAGTGCAACAATGGCGCAACACCCAGAATTAATTTCCTTGGAATGCCTTATGAATACGGCCCGTGTTCTTTTAAATTCAACAGGGCACCCACTGAAATCCTAGAGTGTCACATGAATTTAATATTGGATATGTTTTCTCAATAAATAAATAAACAAGTATAATATTTTTGTCTCCATTTGTTGAAATGTTTTTTCTTCCTCTACTTTAGGCCGATTATCAGTTGATGTCTTATTTCATTTTTGCAGAAAAAATAGAAAATTCATGCACCACTGTGTACAGGTCTTGCCACAATTATTGGCATCCCTGGTGAAGATGAGTAAAAGGGATATAAGAAATGTTCCTCTTGGTGAATGAGCTTAATATCACACTGAGAAAAGAGAGAAATCCAGCCTTTAATTGAAGTAGTTTTAATCTGATAATCCCTCATCAAGAAATAAGTATTTGGACCACAACCACTTGTGCTAGAGCTAATGGCAACCCTGTATTTAATACTCTGTACAACGGCCCTATGGCAAACAACAGCAGTCGGTGCTTCTGCTGTAACATGGAAGTAGGAATGGGCGGATAGATACTGCGGTCACATTACTTGCAATTCCGGCAGTTCCTTTTCAGGAATCAATCCTGTCCTAAACAACTGGATATCATATGTTAATTTCTACATCTGCCGGAACGTGTAGGATATCTGTAAATGAAAATAAATAAATATATAATAAAATAACGATGTGTTGTTCGAAAAGAAAGAATATGAAGATGAAGGTCTGTGATGGGAAAAAAATGGGAGCGGAAGGAGTCCTGGGTTGAGAATTTGGTTAGTGTGTTTGGGGCAGGGCCTGGGGCGCCTAACGTCCTCTGAGGCCAATTTACCTGCGAGTCCCCACCGAGTCCGAATGGTCAAGCCACTTCCTTGCCTTCTCAGGGCCAAGTGGAGTCTCCACACCCTTGGCCGTGAAGCTCGGGCGTGGTTTGACGGCCGAAATGGACCGAATGAGGCCGAATGCCAGCTGCTGGTGGGCTCAAAGAAAGCGTCCTCCCACTCTACTGTGAATGGTGTGCACCTGTTGGTATTTAAAGAGCGGCAGGTAGAAAGCATTCTCTATCAGGGTAGGTTTGGTGCCGCTGGGCCGTTTTTGTTATTAGGTCTGATTGTTGACATTTTCTTAAGCTGAATTGTTGTTTGTTCTTTTTCAACTGGATTTCACCATTAGCAGAAAAAAGTTTCAACCAAAACCCTCTTTTCATTACAATTTAAGAAACCCTGGCACTGCAAACGATTATGGTCCTTAGGAACCCTAGTCGGCGCTCATTGGTTAATCCACGTCAATCGGCGAATCATTTCAGCATTCAAATCTAAATAGAGAGTCCATACGTATGTCAAAGTCCGTCTAATAAAATACTTCCAACTCCTACTGAACTACAAAGAAACCATGTTTATGCACAACATGTACAAAAGTATTTGCCTAACTAGTGGACTCAGGGATTAGAGCCCCTCCAGGTGCACCAAGTCAATGGAGTCATGATTGCAGAGCGTGAGGGAGCTGAGGGAGCAGACGATGCACACGATGCACACGAAAGTGAGAATAAACAGAGGAAAACACAGGGAAACACTTTCATCATGTTTGGATATGTAGTTGGTTGCCATATCAGAAAGTTGTGCACGTGGGCGCGGCTTTTGTTTAATTATTTGTTTTGAAACAAAATATCCAGCGTTCGTACAAGCATTTTCCTTTTGGCTAGGCTACTGTAAATTAAACTTCAGTTTAGGAGTAACATTATTAAAGGCAGGACAATTAAACAGAAATAAATGCCCAACATCACAGAAGGTGCGCAGGACTTTGTTTGTTCCGAGGCGCTTGTTTGTCAGTTAAAAAGGTTTATGTTTAAAATAACACTCACTAGAAAAAATCTGCATATAAAATTGCAGCTTTCAAGATAAATACTATAAAATATTTTAAGATTTTAACAT
>JAJAGP010007306.1:0-14401 GCA_025084515.1 Ancistrus triradiatus | reverse complement strand
TGTGTGTGTGTACAATGGAATATAAACATAACTAAACATACAGTACTCTGCAAAAGTCTTAGACGTTATATATTTTTCCGTTTATATTCTGCTTATTCTTTATTTGCATTTTAGTTGTCACTGGTTTTGTAGTTCCACAATTACAACCTGTAGTACATCTGTTTCTCTACATACTTTGGAGAGAAACAGAAGTTATCTATGCCCAATTAGACAGTGACGTTTAATTATGGATGGCGAATACATAGCACCTTCTTCAGTATGCTGAAAAGGGGTTAGACAGCTATGGGCCAGCCCCCATAGTGAATTATTGTCCATTTGTTAATAGACTCACATTACTGAGCCCTTCAAAATATCATCAGAAGCCATTCTAATGAGCGGTTTTAATTGATTTGTAGCATTCTCAGTCAGATATGTGTCCTGTAGCAACCAAGAAAACAAAGAGTAGAATTTTGAATTGGATGATGTTTTTGATTTTACTTTATTCATGAAATAAATATTTCTATATTATTTTACATTCAGCTATTTGTTACCTTTTCTCTGAATGGTTAGAAGGGCCTGACTGCACACCACTGTTTAAAACTCCAGCAGCATTGTGGTGCCTGATCCACTCGTAAAAGTGCAGCATACAATAACACACCACCGCCACATCAGTGTCGCTGCAGTGCTGAGAAATATTCGTAGTAAATATGGTGTGGATTTTAACAGAGCCTCTGTCTCTTCATATTCTTATGTTTATGCCTCTCCTCACGATCTTATTTCTCGTCCCATTGTCTTTCACTCTGCATGTGATGTATTTGGACAGTGCTGTGATCCGGCAGTCCAGCCCTGAAGTCGAGCTTGTTCCTCTCTACCTCCCTCAGCTATCCTCTCTGTCTAAATCTATCTTTAATACATGCTGAGCTCCTTGGTGGCTCTTAGGTGTCTGTCATTCTCTCACACCGATCGTTTTTCTCTCTCTGTCTCCTCTCTGTTTTTGCACTATGGGAAGGATCATAATATAATAAGTCAAGATATTAAAACAACACTGCCATGCGGGAGCACCCTTAGTCTGCTTGCACTACCACAGAGCCACAATTCTAGACTCAAGGAAGGTAACACACAAACACAGGAGAGACAGATGGTACAGAACTCATCCTTACACCAGAACTTATCCCTACATCCAAGGGAGGAAATTTCATTTCACTGTAGTGCGGGACAATCAACAGACAATAGACACACCCTCGGTCTCTGTCCCAGTGATAAGATGTGCCAAAACTACATTCGCTTACATTTACATTTACAGCATTTAGCAGACGGCCTTATCCAGAGCGACTTCCAATTGATACAATCTTACAATCCAAGCAATTATGCGTTAAGGGTCTTGCTCAAGGACCCAACAGTGGCAGCTTGGCAGAGGTGGGATTTGAACACTTGACCTTCTGATCCAGAGTCCAGTACCTTAACCACTAGGCTACCACAGTCCTTTATTGCTTTATTCAGGCCTTTAATCATTATTTACATACAAGTGTAGGTGTCAAAAACCAATCATTTGGGGTCAGGAATGGATTGATCCTATTTACATTAATTCTCATGAGGAAATTCGATTCCAACTTCAAACAAATCCGAGTTTAAAATGCCTCCTTGAACCAATGATGCTCAAATTCCGAGGTGTCATTGAATAGATACATATACAAACATTGTCCACGTCTTGGTCACATGACATCACAGTTTTCCCTTTTTTTTGTATTAAATATGTGGATCTACTCACCTCTTTAGCAGGAATCGCAGTCTCCTGGTGCTGCTTGTAAGAAGTAACAGTCTGTCTTCATGCTGTACTGTGATACTGTTTCAGTCTGCATTGCCAAATGTTTTAGATCAGAAATATTCCTGGCTCGCTTTGCATGCGCAACATGTTTGAGACACAGATTTCACAGTCTAAGACTGTGAAGGTCATTCAAAACCTCTCAAGTTTCATTTCTTGAAGAAATTCAGGCTTGATTTTGAAGTTTTAGTTTGTTGGCTTATTGTAACATCCAAGCTTTTGCTTCCTCCCTGGCATGAACGTCTAGGATCTTTCCCCTAGCTAGACAACAATACAATAGTGAACTGTGGTGAATTATTGGTCATGCTACATTTATGGGCTAGAAGGTCCAGTGGTCAAATCCTATCTCTGTCACTGTTGAGCAAGGCTCTTAACCTGCAATTGCTTGGATTGTAAGTTTGTATCAGTTGTAAGTCACTCTGGATAAGAACATTATAGTTATAGGTTAGAGAGAATATACAGGTAGTGGGGGGGGCAAGCAAACGTGTACTACCTATAATAGGACAGGCATAAACACTTACAGTGGTGCCTGAATGTTTGTGAACCCTTTAGAATTTTCTATATCTCTGCATAAATATGATCTAAAACATCATCGGATTTTCACAAAAGTCCTAAAAGTAGATAAAGAGAACCCAGTTAAACAAATGAGATAAAACATTATATTTGGTCATTTATTTATTGAGGAAAATGATCCAATATTACATATTAGTGAGTGGCAAAAGTATGTGAACCTTTGCTTTCAGTATCTGGTGTGACCCCCCCTGTGCAGCAATAACTGCAGCTAAACGTTTCCTGTAACTGTTGATCAGTCCTGCACACCGGCTTGGAGGAATTTTAGTCCATTCCTCCGTACAGAACAGCTTCAGCTCTGGGATGTTGGTGGGTTTCCTCACATTACCTGCTCACTTCAGATCCTTCCACAACATTTCTATTGGATTAAGGTCAGGCCTCTGACTTGGCCATTCCAAAACATTAACTTTATTCTTTATTAACTTTATTCTTTATTTATTCTTTGGTAGAACGACTTAGGGTTGTTGTCTTACTGCATGACCCACCTTCTCTGGAGATGTCCTGACATCCAAAATATTACCTTTATTTTTCTGTAACCATTCTTTGGTAGAACTATTTGTGTGCTTAGGGTCGTTGTCTTGCTGCATGACCCACCTTCTCTTGAGATTCAGTTCATGGTCAGATGTCTTGACATTTTCCTTTGGAATTTTCTGATATAATTCAGAATTCATTGTTCCATCAATGATGGCAAGCCGTCCTGGCCCAGATGCAGCAAAACAGGCCCAAGCCATAATACTCTAAAACGCCTTTAACACAGTAATCCCCCACAAACTGTCCACACTCGGCCTGCACCCCACCCTGGCTTCTGGACTTCCTGACTGGCAGGCCCCAGTCCATTAGAATTGGCAACAGGACTTCAGCTAGTATCACAACCCCACAGGGATGTGTCCTCAGCCCCATCCTCTACACCCTGTTCACCCACGACTGTGTCGCCTACCACAAGGACAACATCATCCTGAAGTTTGCTGATGACACCGAAGTGATAGGACGTATCACTGGTGGAGATGAAGCGGCCTACAGGGGGGAGGTGACCAGGCTGGTGTCATGGTGTGAAAACAACAACCTCGCCCTCAACACGGACAAGACAAAGCAACTGATAGTGAACATGAGAAAGGGGAGGAGACTTCATCAGCCACTGTTCATCCAGGAGTTTGAAGTGGAGAGGGTGAGCAGCTTTAAATACCTGGGCGTTCACATCAGTGAAGACTTCACATGGACGCTGAACACCACGCAGCTGGTCAAAAAGGCTCAACAGCGACTGTACTTCCTGAGGAGGCTGAGAAAGTTTGGGATGGCTTCCAAAATCCTCAGCAAGTTTTACAGCTGTGTGATTGAAAGCCTCCTGACCAGCTGCATCACCATGTGGTACGGCAGCATGACTGCGATGGACCGTAAACGCTTGCAGAGAGTGGTGAAGACTGCTGAGAAGATCATCAGGACTCCACTGATCTCTCTGCAGAGCATCTACCATCACAGAGTCCACAGGAGAGCTGCATCCATCCTAAAAAACCCCACCCACCCCCAACACGGACTGTTCACACTACTGCCCTCAGTTCGGAGGTACAGAAGTGTCAAATGCAAAACCACCAGGTTAAAGAACTCTTTCTACCTCACTGCCATCTGACTCTTAAATCTACCTCAGAAATAACCCTGCACTTTATCGTCTACATGTTTACATGCCACTGCCACTTTACTGTCATACAAAACGATTGCTTCTGTTCACCTTACTATCTGTATGTTTACATGCCACTGTCACTTTACTGTAGCACATGTTCATTTATGTACTGTAGTACATACTTTTTATAATTTAACTATTGCACATTTTCACTTCCTTTTTTATTCTGTAAGTAATAACCATGCACCCACTGGTGGTAATAGTATCCATATTATATATGGCGGTAATTTTTGTTCTAGTTACTTTTCTAGTATTAGTTATTTAATTTTTATTATTATTATTATTATTATTGGTTCATTGTATTTTTCTTTCTTTTTCTCTTTTTCTATTTGGCATTCTTGGTGAGGAGCAAAGAAAGAATTTCATTGTACACGGAAACCTGTTTCCTTACTGTGCAATTGACAACAAACTCTTTGAATCTTGAAACTACCACCACCATGTTTCACAGATGGGATAAGGTTCTTATGCTGGAATGCAGTGTTTTCCTTTCTCCAAACAGAACGCTTTTCTTTTAAACTAAAACGTTCTATTTTGGTCTCATCCGTCCACAAAGCATTCTTCCAATACCCTTCTGACTTGTCCATGTGATCTTTAGCAAACTGCAAACGAGCAGCAATGTTCTTTTTGGAGAGCAGTGGCTTTCTCCTTGCAACCCTGCCATGTACACCATTGTTGTTCAGTGTTCTTCTGATGGTGGACTCATGAACATTAACATTAGCCAATGTGAGAGAGGCCTTCAGTTGCTTAGAAGTTACCCTGGGGTCCTTTGTGACCTTGTTCTTGGAGTGATATTTGTTGGTCGACCACTTTTGGGGAGGGTAGCAGTGGTCTCTTTAGAGATGGTTTTGTAACCTTTTCCAACCTGATGAGCATCAACAACTCTTTTTCTGAGATCCTCAGAAATCTCCTTTGTTCGTGCCATGATACACTTCCACAAACATGTTGTGAAGAGCAGACTTTGACAGATCCCTGTTCTTTAAATAAAACAGGGTGCCCACTTTCACCTGATTGTCATCCTATTGATTGAAAACACCTGACTCTAATTTCACCTTCAAATTAACTGCTAATCCTAGAGGTTCACATACTTTTGCCACTCACTAATGTGTAATATTGGATCATTTTCCTCAATAACTAAATGACCAAGTATAATATATTTATCTCATGTGTTTAGCTGGGTTCTCTTTATCTAATTTTAGGACTTCTAACTGTAGGGTTCACAAATTTTAAAGCACCCTTGTTTGAATGACATTTACAGCTTCTTGTAAAAAAGTAGCGGAAAGTGATACACACAAGTGTATGGAAAGTGTACGGAAAGTGATGAGTAACTTACACAAAAAAAGTCTCTAAACACATCAACTGAGTTGCTTACACTTATATGCACACATGACAGACTTCTACTCTTAAACTCTAACTGCCATCTCAGGTCGTGAATCCACAGCATAACCATTGAGGTTATCAGCCGCAACGTCCTGAGTGAAAAGACAGATTTTTATTTCCTATTATAATGTATTATCAGTTTTAGGACCTCAGCTGTTAAAAGCAAGCAGACATTGATCAGATGCTCATTAAACGGTGCATACCTGTGCAGAGCTAACCATTTAACACTCAAAACTATTCTGACTAAATTTTACTAGTACAGTTCCAGATCTCATTGGGAATTGGATCTGGCACCCATACCATATAGCTGCACTGGAATGCTCTCGAGCATGTATCAGCCCCCTTGTATGCAGGATATCAGTGGAAAGCAGCCACCGCAGCAGCACCAACTGATGATCTTTGGGTGGTCGATCATTCTCACTGACATGGTGCTGTGTGTGTGTGGCACTGAAACTAATGCATCAAGTGCAGCAGAAATCCTGGGGTTTTACCCACCTAAGCATCACTGCCAGGTTAAGTATAGCACACCAGCTATCAGGGATGGTTCTGTGGTCAGAATCTGATCCTGATACAGGACTTGAGGAGGATTAACACAGGAGGATTCAAGCCTAATTCATAAATAAGGTTTGGCTGTTTTGAGACACTGCCTAAACGTAACTGAAGCGCATGGCATTCATTCATGTATTCATTTTTAAACCTGCTTAAGCCAAATCACGGTTGCTGGGAGACAGGCACAAATCCAGGAAGCAGAAGATACAACCCCAAATCAGAAAGGGTTGGGACGGTATGGAAAATGCTAATTTAAAAAATGCAGTTGGGACGGGGCAATTTAGGTCTAGTAATGAGGTGATTTGCAGACAAGTGATGGTAACAGGTGATTGTAATCATGATTTGGTACAAAAGCAGTATCCATGAAAGGCTGAACTTTAAATCCCGTCCAGTCTTTCTTTAAGGAACGTTGTTTTTAAAGATTTCAATTTTAATTTTCTCATGCATTTGTTGACAAACTGGAGATCCTCTGCTCATCTCTGCTCCTCAAAGACTCCTCTTGTAGATACTGATTTTGTACCAAATTATGATTTTAATCACCTCTTAACATCGCCTGTTTGAAATAACATCACTATTTATTTTTTCACCTCATTACTAGAAATAACTTGGCCCCATCCCAACTTTTTTTTGGAACGTGTTGCAGGCCTGAAATGCAGGAATGGATGTTTATTAATAAATTAAATGAAATTGACCAGAAAAAAAAAACATGTCATACTGTCATACTGTATCTATGGTTCATACTGTCTGCAATGAAATGGAAGTCAGAGTAAATGTAAGACATGCTGCAGTTTCTTTTTATTTGCATTTTCCATACCGTCCAGACTTTTACTAGTTTGGGGTTGTATAATTCAAGACAGAATGACATGTTATGGAGTATATAATAAAATATGAACAAGTCTCTTGGCATTATTTAGTCCAGTAACAGAGCTAAACAGTTTGTCATCCTATTCATATGGCAAACTGTTAAAATGAAGATTATTTACCATGGCCATAAAGCCTCCATTTCCATGTGGTCCATCAACACTACACTGCATTTTAAAGCAGCACTTTCAACAGAACTTAGTCCTGCATTTGAAACATTGCTGGGGGAAAAAAGCTATTATGCACAGCTGCAATCTGAACGGGGTGGCGCAGTGGTCTCCTCTCACAGATACAAAAAAACCCCAGCCTGGACTCTACCTGTATGGAGTTTGCATGTTCTCTCCGTGTCTGTGCGGCTTTCCTTCGACATTCCAAAGTGTGCATGCACCCTGCACTGCCCCCGTGCATGTGTGGAAAATGAATGGGTGACCAGACGTCCCATTTTTCCCAGGACAATGCCTGTATTTCAGTCCATGTCCCGGTGTCCCGACTTATTTTTAAATATGTACATTTGTCCCGTGTGTCAAAGAAAATAACAAATTTATACTGTAATGAACATTAGCAGCGATTCATCTCCCAAAATGCTTGTGTTTATTCAAAAGGAACAGACCAATTATTTCACAAGTTACTGTACACGTCTAACCAGTGATTTTATAAATGAATATAATTCAACAAATTACCAGCCGCCCTTCACCGACTTATTGCCTTCACTCACTATTACTGATGTACTGCTGAGATTTATAAATGAGTTACTATAATATCACATATTAGTGAGTGGCAAAAGTATGTGAACCTCTAGGATTAGCAGTTAATTTGAAGGTCAATGGGATGACAATCAGGTGTGAGGGGGCACCCTGTTTTATTTAAAGAACAGGGATCTATCAAAGTCTGCTCTTCAAAACACGTTTGTGGAAGTGTATCATGGCACGAACATAGGAGATTTCTGAGGACCACAGAAAAAGAGTTGTTGATGTTGATCAAATGGAGGGGAATCAAGACCATTGTTACCCTCCCCAGGAGTGCTCAACCAGATCACTCCAAGAGCAAGGCGTGTAATAGTTGCCGAGGTCAACAAGCCAGAAGGCTATTGGAAGAATGTTTTGTGGACGAATGAGACCAAAGTAGAACTTTCTGGTTTAAAAGAAAAGCATTATGTTTGGAGAAAGTGAAACACTGAATTCCAGCATAAGAACCTTATCCCATCTGTGAAACATGGTGGTGGTAGTATTATGGTTTGGGCCTGTTTTGCCATCATTGATGGAGCAATGAATTCTGAAATATATTAGAGAATCCTAAAGAAAAATGTCAGGACATCTGTCCATGAACTGAATCTCAAGAGAAGGTGGGTCATGCAACAAGACAACGACCCTAAGTGCACAAGCCGTTCTACCAAAGAATGGTTAAAGAAGAATAAAGTTCATGTTTTGGAATGACCAAGTCAAAGTCCTGATCTTAATCCAATGGAAATGTTGTGGAAGGACCTGAAGTGAGCAGCAAATGTGAGGAAACCCACCAACATCCCAGAGCTGGAGCTGTTCTGTACGGAGGAATGGGCTAAAATTCCTCCAAGCCGGTGTGCAGGACTGATCAACAGTTACAGGAAACGTTTAGCTGCAGTTATTCACACCAGATACTGAAAGCAAAGGTTCACATACTTTTGCCACTCACTAATATGTAATACTGGATCATTTTCCTCAATAAATAAATGACCAAGTATAATATTTTTGTCTCATTTGTTTAACTGGGTTCTCTTTATCCACTTTCAGGACTTGTGTGAAAATCTGATGATGTTTTAGGTCATATTTATGCAAAAATGTAGAAAATTCTAAAGGGTTCACAAACTTTCAGGAACTACTGTATCTGTGATAACATTATGTGGATGCAGCAAGTTACTGTCTTGGTGCTTGTGTGTTCAATGGTGAGTGGCGGGGTAGCTTTAGCGCTCATATCCAAGTATTGACAGGTAAAAAGACCTTATTAGGGCTGGTAATGTTGCTGGTCTGTGTTGGGTGTTAAACAAAGAACGGCATGAGCACAGTTTCTTCATCCACATCAACACTACAGTACTGTACACAGAGCAAATCTGATCACTCTGACTCTGAAGCTCTCGTCTTTCTTTAACTTTTGAACTCAGCTACCAGAAGATAAATGCAGATTTTAACCCCATAGGTCCTGCCTAAACGACACAGAGAAGAAAGAATCATTTTTATTCTGGACGCTCTTTTAAATGGCTTGTTAGATCAGGCTGCCAGGTATTGAATTTACCAACATAACAATCAATAAACTAAACTGGCAACTCCGTGTAGGTCTACAAAACAGCGAGCTCTTTCATCGGGAAGCTCTGCTGTTAAACACGTCAGAAATGATCTACCTGACATTCAGAGTGTGGACTCCGCAGCCCTGTTGTTTGCTCTGTGTATTTATGTGTGTGTGTGTGTGTGTGTGTGTGTGTGTGTGTGTGTGTGCGTAGAGCTCAGCGTGCAATCTGACACTATTGACGGTGTCTGGAACAACCTGTGAGGCCGAGCAAAATAAGACAAACTGAACCAGCATTACCAGAGTTTAATAAGGAGGAAGAGCAGAGCATGGATGTGAGGAGGAGGATGAGGAGGAGGGAGAGTGGAAGCTACGAGTCTGCCATTTGTCTGTTCCTCCGCATGACCTTGACTGGGGATGGGAAGGGTAGAGCCGCAGGGCTGAAGGCTGCATGCTGAGAGACATTGATATTTGGCGCACACACACACACACACACACACGCACACACACACACACACACACCCCAAAAGCAGACTTTATCTAAGAGCAGGCATGCATGCACTGTAGCCAATGACTCAATAGGTCTCCAGCAGGTGGCCTTATCATTTTTTTATCTCGCACGCTGCTCCATCTATCAGTGTTCACCACCTACTGCTGTTATTTATGTCACTTCCCATTTCTTTTTCCTCAGGTCCCAGTCCTCATTTTTGCTCACTTTGCTTCTCCCGTACAAGTGAGGTACAAAAAAATGTCTGCGGAAGCACCTCGTATTTAATGGGTTTCGTTTATTTCAGTTCATAAACTCAAACATGCAGCCATGCGATCTGCATAAACAAACGCACTGAGCAGCTGCAACAAGTCGCTTCATCAAATATCCACCTGCTGAAGCGTATGCAGCATAAAAACCATCTGTCGTCTGGAAACAACATCAGCACTGTTCATTAGGAGCAGCTACGCACCAGCCAAATACCTACACACTGCCAAGAACCAACTGGAGCCATGGGTCCCAACCTGGGGCCTCAGGAGGGTGCCAGACGTCACAGGGGGTGCATGATGCTTTGTATGCTCTGAGGTGCTGTGAGTTTATCAAAAACGATTTGCAGATGTTAAATAACATTAAATAACACACCCACTGGAAATCTGGATATAAATCTGGATATAAAACTACTTAAAGATTGCTTGATTTTTAGCTAAATGTTAAGCGGTCTTGAAAAGAGAAAATGGGACAAAATGGACAAAAAGGAATAAATAAACTTTAAAAGGAACCAAACAGAAAAGGAAAAGCTATATGAGCTAAAGGAGAAGCTATATGTAATGTCATTTAATGTATTTAATTACATATGCGTTACATCTGTAATGTAATTTAATGTGATATAATTTATGTAATTTCTGCCTAGAAAGATTTGCAATGAATCACTTAGATACTTGTGTTGGGGGCTCCAAGGATAAAAATGTTGGGAACCACTGAACTAGAGTGCTGCACTGCTACTGGACTGGAGAATCTAGTAAATGGCAAGTGATGTCTAGAGGGTTAAGGTTCTATACCAGAAGATTTAGGGTTCATGTCCTAGAACTGTCACTGTTGGGACCTTGAGCAAGGACTTTAACTTTCAATTCCTTGGATTGTCAGAGTCTAATTTATTTCTATAGCACTTTATTTACAATAGAACAGTATCTCAAAGTAACTATGCAACAAGCTTAGAGCGACAGCGGAAGAAACCTTGGGAAAGACTCAAAGAAGGACCCAACCTCCTTGCACAACCTAAATGATATATATATATGAAATAAACTAAAATACTTAATAAATTAATAAATGTATAATAACAGTTTAAATACACAGGCATTAAATAGAGTAATTAAAATAGAGAATCAGGTATAAAGAAAAGTACAACTAATACAATCTAATAAAATATAAGCTATACAGAATTAAAGGGAGGATTCAATACTATGGAGAAAATAATAATAGAGAATACGAAAGAGTACAACTGCATTAACATCTGTTTTGTCCAATAAACATTACCACTGTAGGTTCTTGTGTTCTTGTGTTCTCAGGTGACAAGGTTTTTTGGCAAGGCATCCTCAGTTTTCAGTAGGATGGGAGGAAGAGTTCCTCATGTGTGGTCTCAGAAAAGATATAAGGAAATGGTGCTGGAAAAAAAAAACAGCTCAAAGGGAAAACAGAATGTGTAGTTAGGGACGTTAAGAGCCTATAATTATAACATGTTTGTGCAAGTGTAGCATGAGACTCCAGAAGAACTAACTATAACAGCATAGCTAGAAATTGAAGAACCAGAAAGTCACAAAGAAATGAGGGATCACAAGAGACATTGGCAACCCACCTTCCTAGCAACCATCAAACCTGAGTGATCACACATGAGAAGCAAGATGACAGCAACCCAGCATCCCAGATCATCACAAAACTCTTGGACAGTGATCCCTCAGCTCTACAAGTAGTCTAAAGCAAAGATACACAACCCCTCACCTTAGACTGTGAGTCACTCTGGATAAAGGCATACATACGTTCTACAAATGAAGTACTTCACAGACATGCATAAATGGGATAATAAACCAACTGGCAGTCTCTATATTTGGTGGGTGCCAGAAGAACTGCACCTGCCTGTTGCAAGATAGATTGTTTTCAAGCACTGGACATTTTGTTTCCAGTGACAGACAGCTCTAATGCTACAGCATACAATACCATTGTAGGGAACTGAGTGCCTTTGGTGTTGTAGTGTTTACAAAGTGAATCACAAAAGCTAAAATAAAACTAAAGCATCCTGTTGTGCCCTTGCTTATCCTGGTTGCCAGGAAGTTCAAAATAGGATTGCAAAATGGACTAGCCATTGCAAACTCCACCTGTGATTCAAACCCACACAAGAACCGCCATTTAAATCCTTGCTCTGTTAATGTAATGGAGGTTCTTATAGGAGATCAGATTCTTAGGCTCAGTTCTGGACTATAAAGAAGGTTGTGAGTTTAAATCCCTGCTGCTACTCTTGGGCTTTCAATGGCTCAGGATTCTGCGTAATGTTGTAAATGAATATAAACACCTGTTGGTCCAAGTCCACATTAATCCCTATGGTTTTGGAATGACGTGCCCAAGCATATAGTGTTTAGATTTCCACATGTACAGACTCTAATCAGAAAAAGATGGGTATTTAAACAAAAAGTGGCAGAGTTTTGTTTCAACTTATAGAGTATTTGTGCTGTGTGGACATAGAAAACAAGCCACAAATACAACCCCAAATCAGAAAAAGTTGGTACAGTATGGAAAGCATTCACTCCTGCATTTCAGTCCATAAAAGGGCAAGGGTGCCTAAACTGAATTCCTGATCCCTCAGACAGCAGTGCATCAAACCTTTATCAACCTTTATCAAGCACTACCAGAGTTACATTCACAAATGCCACTTAAAACTTTACTTTGCAAAAAAGAAGCCTTTTGTTAACCATGTCCATCACCTTATCTGTGCTTGGAGGTATCTGGGATGGACCACATGAATCATGGTTAGAGATATTTTTTGTAAAAATGTACACCGTGTGCGCTGAACTAAAGACAAACAGGACCAAGCCAGGCTCTGTCATGGTATGGGGTTGTGTCTGCGCCCATGGCAAAGGCCATTTACACTTCTGTGATGCAGCATTAATCCAGAAAGGTACACTGAGATTTTAGAGCAACATGAGCTGCCTTCAAGTCAGCATCTTTTCCGGGACCTCCATACGCTTTTCCACAAGACAATGCAAAACCACATGCTGCACAAATTACTAAGGCATGGCTGCAGAACTGACATGTCCTCGATAGAGAATGCGACAGCGACGACCTCGTAATGTTGCACACCTTAAGATGTGTTCGCAGGAAGAATGGGACAAAATTAACACCTGAAAGACCAAATTGTTTTTTTTTGTGCCAAAATGTATTTTAAGTGTTGTGGGAAGGAATAGAAACATTACAAAGTGGTAAAAGCTTTACTGTCCTAACTTTTTTTAATGTGTTGCAGAGCTGAAAAGCAGCAATGGATGTTCATTAACAAATTTTGAAAATGTTGACTAGACCAAATATGAAATATCCTGGGTTCATGCTCTCTGCAATGAAATAAAAGTCAAAGAAATGTAAGATGTGGTTTTTTGGGGGGGGTTTGTATTTGCATTTTCTATACTGTCCCAACTTTTTCTCATTTGGGGTTGTATATCTAGCTTTTTAATCAAATAGTCACACATTGCCTTCCCCATCACAGAACAGCTACCGACATCTGAGACACATTAAGTCAGCAATTTTGTCACACTGTACGACATCAGAGAGCTGAAGATGCCCTATTCCGCAAACCCCAACTCACAGATGCCTGAGATCGTCTGGTGTCTCTTTGATTGACATGGGAGACAGGAAGGGCGCCAATTACGCTCTCCCAAACACAGACAGCTACAGCGCCTCACAGCTCAAGCTATTTCCAACGACAGCTCTTCTGTCACCACTCAGGCTCCGCTAAACATGTTGCCAAAGTCTTTTAGTCCCATCTTACGCAACAGACATGCTTCTGTTGAAGCTATGTCTTCCAATCTTGAACGTCACAACACATGCACTTTTTAATCCTACTGCAATATTAATGGAGCCTTTTCTAATTCGTTTTTATTTGGGAGTGTGAGTGCTGTGTAAAGTTACACAAATTCCACTTTATTACACCAATTGAATTCTAGCTGTTCTGACTGTACAGTCTGTAACTGCAGAGCAGAATGTCTGGTAATGATATTAGTTATGCAAATATTCTGAAAGTTGCACTATCTTGTCATGTTTGTACAGCAAATATTTGGACAACCCAGCTCAGATTTACCAAATGAAAAGAGGTTAAGAAGGCAACAAAGTTAAATAAACACATTTCTGTGAGACTCTGATGAACAGTTAAGATGTGACTTAAATCTGTGACTTTGCAAATAACACTAGCGGATTGTCTGGACAGGTGAGCAAACCTTTTGGGCACACCAAACCACTGCCAACATTGACATGACAGTTTACACACATTGTGGCTAAAACGGAAAAATGTAATTCATGTAAAAGCAATAATAATAATTATTATTATTATTAGGGCTGGCATGGTGGTGTTCCAGACAAACCTGGTGTGATAAAACTGATGGCTTGATTCAAGCCCTGTGTTGCCCCCACATGACTCTGAATTGGACTATATGAAAACATGAAAATAAATGAAGTTGTAATGACATAAATATTGAAAGAAAGCAGGAATTGTATACAGCACTGTGCAAAAGTATTAGGCAGCCATTAGATTTGTTGTTTTAGCAATGTTATAATGACCATGTACATAATC
>JAJAGP010007305.1:0-12500 GCA_025084515.1 Ancistrus triradiatus | reverse complement strand
GTTTGTTTTCCAACATATATACTTTTTGCATCACACCATTTTTCTAAACTCCAAACTAGCTCCACATAACTAAGGATTATGTTTTAGTAAAACCCGTGTATCCCCACAACTATATCAAATACCTGGACACACACATACACTAAATATACAGTTGTATAAACAAACAGATTTTTTTTTTTATCCACAGGACCATAATTAAAGAATGCAGTCATTCAATGATATCTCTTTTATTTCACTTCTGTATAAAGAGCCTGTAGGAAAACATCAAATAGCTTACTGTAAGGCAGTTAGACAGAATGAGCATAGTAAACAGAACTGTCATAGCCATGCACTTTACTTCTTGATGTTGCTTCAGCTTTGCTAAGCTTTGCACGAACTTTATCTGCCACTGTGTTTTTGTTTTTCAGTTTGTCCAACCCAGTGGGCTCTTCCATGGGCATGTTTTGTGCACGCGTCATATCTGATGAACAGATCTGTCCATGCAAGTCCACTATGCTGGTCAGAGCACTTTGCAAACAACTATAAGACACATTTAAAATAATTATCTACTGCATATATTATGTAGCACTAAAACATGACATAAATTGACAGGTTCACATGTGGAAAGCTATTCAAATCACCATAATACACTGTAGTTGTAGGGTAGCGTTCAAGGTGAATCATGTCCCATTCTAAAGTTAGCTCGCGATAACAACAGTGATTATATATTTTGATGATCATCTCATGACCCGTCCGCAGGAGTGCCATCAGCCCTGGGACAGTTTACAACAGTGAAGTGTTTCCCATCAGTATTCCATACATACAAAAGCACCGGCCTACAGCTACATCTAGGAATTTAAAAACTAGGAATTCATGTATTCACTGCATCATGAAGCCATGCACACTGAATGCATGCAGTGTGCTAGTGCCACAAATCAGTCAAGTGTTTAAGCTAAATTAAAAAAATGAAGTGACCAAACTGTGCCAGGAGACAAAAATACAGACACCCCCAGCCTCACGCTCTATGACGCAAGATTTAAACGACTCATCCTCACACACATGGAGGTGGTTTTTGGCTTTGAAAAGATGGATGTTGCTCAAAAGTCAGCAATCTGGAAACCATGTTGGAAATCGGTTGCCGTCAAAGACAGAGTGACAACTAAACTGTTTCACCGATCTGCGAACTAGCCACCGCGCAGAATATGAAGATTATGACCAACTTCAGGAGTCAGCTGTCCACTGGCTTAAACCAGCATAAAAACACACTCAGCAAACTTGAGGCCTTATTCTGCAAAAACGTTCCTTATGACAAGAAAAGCAATAGATGGCAAGACTAAGGGTCACACTACGCAAGTCGAACCTTGCTCAGGTGCGTTTCACACCTGAAGTGTTCGTTTGGCTAGCGTCCACTGTGCTCACACAGCACAGCAGTGGACTAAATGCTTGTACTTAGTATGTGGCTTTTTCACTTTGTGCACGCTGACACACAGTCCTAATAAGCCTTATAATAAATGTACTGATGATGTGATGCACTGATTTTCGGCTTCTCCTGCACGTAAGACGATTTTAACAGAGGCAGCTGCGTGTCAGCGCGCACAAAACGAAACCAAAGAAAGGCACAAAAGTATGTCAATACCCGATCACATATGTACAGCCATGAAGTGGGACTGTGGTAGCCTAGTGGTTAAGGTACAGGACTCTGGACCAGAAGGTCCAGGGTTCAAATCCCACCTCAGCCAAAGCTGCCACTGTTGGGTCCTTGAGCAAGACCCTTAACCCACAATTGCTTGGATTGTAAGACTGTACCAGTTGTAAGTCGCTCTGGATAAGGTCGTCTGCTAAATGCTGTGCGAGCGTGTATCATAATGGCGAAAGTGTGCCGGACCGCATTCCTGTGAACCTAATGTGAGTGCTAGCCAGCGCGCGAATGGGGCGGTTTAAGGCAATCGTGCTCAGTGTGAGTACACCCTTAAATGCTGTCACCAATTACATCATGAAAGAAGTGGTGCCAAGATATACACTGCCAATGTATCGACTGATTATAGTCATCAACAAAATCCCAGAACTCCCTTTCCTGCATCCTCTGACACAGTCACACACATGCACATACGCATTTTCTGCAGTAGAAAAAAATAAAGCATGCACAATTCAGACATCCAAGTGTTGGGAAGTAGTGGTGGAAGACGAAGGATGAAAAGACCACAGCTACCAGCCAACATGAGAGTACATTGCACACAATCTCTAAAGTACCTCAATGTCCATCTGTCCATCTTATCCAGTATAACAAGCAACTGATCTGCAATAAAACATATAATACAGGACGCCAACTGACTTGTATAGTGAGCTGTGAAAACTGAGGAACTACTAAATGTGAAAAAAGAACATTATAATGAAATTACACATTCAGAACCAATAATCTCTGACGACACCAGCAGATGTTCTGGACATTTTCAAATAACATTTCTGCACAGACCAGGTCAGTTATTAGTCCTTTTTACATTTATATGAAAAGGAGATAACCAGTAACTGTTGGTGGTTATTTATTTATTGCACTGACTGCAATTACTATTGGGTAAGAACTAACATCCAACCTAAGTGTCTGCTAATACTTCTGAATTACTTAAATACATTACACAACACAGACTTATTTACATTCAAACAAATCTAATGTAGAACTGACTGATAAAAAAACAATGCTCTGCAAAGCAGTCTGAATAACAGGCTACTTGCCAAATGTTAAAATATATAATACTCTTCCTTTAAGAAAGGGCTTTTAATGGTATCCAAATTTAGTATATTGTGATTATATTACTACAGGCCATAATCACAATGTGCTCTGCAAACCTAAGGACCTGTGATGTATAATGGTTTAAAATGAACTTACAAAAATGGAACAAAGTTCATTGTATTCCTGAGACTGGTGAGAAAGCTCACAGGCTTCTGTGATAGCCATATTTAAAAAAGAGCTGTACTACAACAATTAAAAACACAACATGTCCCAGATCCCTGAAGAGATCCACAACAGCAAAGTTTAAATCAGACCCTGTCTCATCTTACGTTCCCTTCCGTTGGACAAACCAGAAAGAACCTAGACACAGGAATCCATCTGACCGTTTAGCGTATGTAAAATAGAACCAAGAACCCAGCAGCGTTTTTCCTAAAACCACTTAACACTACCTCTTACAGGAACATGTTAACATAACAGCACACTCCAATCAACCATACAGGCCAAACAAGAGAATCACCTTAGTCCTTCTGACTGCAATCTGTGATCTCCTGCCCGCTCTTTTCACATGGTCATTGTGTTCTTTCCAGCATTTCTTATCCTTAGGCAAGCTGATCAATCCCCGAAGGAC
The DNA here is from genome assembly GCA_025084515.1 of Ancistrus triradiatus. Lineage (NCBI taxonomy): Eukaryota > Metazoa > Chordata > Actinopteri > Siluriformes > Loricariidae > Ancistrus > Ancistrus triradiatus. Next base: position 9,165 of record JAJAGP010007305.1, on the reverse strand, counting down.
AATGGTTACAAACTTCTTCATCCCGCAGGTATTAAGCAGCAAGTATAATATCATAAACATCAGTACAAGCACTTCCCTCTCACCCTTGCTCTTTCATCACATGCAGACTAGAAAGCAACCTGCCCAGTAGAGAGAAAGCCAGACTGCTGTGAGAGAGAGAAGGAATCAGAGTGGGACCGAATAGCATGCACTTTTCATTAAGACTATAAAGGATGGAGCATCACTGAGCACCCTCTCGAACAAGACAATGCGATGTTACTAAAGACAGAGCATGTGGGACACACATGGGAAATGTGTACATTTCTTTACTATACTGTAAACAGTGGCTACAGCAGACAACACTTTTTTCTGATTACGGTTAAAAAAAGGGATTGGTAAACTGAACACAAAACCAATTTCAGATTTGTTATATCACACAAGAATTTGGAGAAACATTAAAATGAAAGTACTGAATTAATTAATTGGATCCTTCTGCTTTGGGAATATACATGGCATTGATTTCCAAGTATTTCTGATACAAGCTCTCAGGTTGACTGCATGTTAAGGCTGCAACAAATGACTTTTGATAGTCATATCTATCGATTATTGAAGCGATTAATCAATTATTTGTACAGTGGTGATTGAAAGTTTGTGAACCCTTTAGAACTTTCTATATTTCTGCATAAATAAGACCTAAAACATCATCAGATTTTCATACAAGTCCTAAAAATTGATAAAGAGAACCCCGTTAAACAAATGAGACAAAAATATTATACTTGGTCATTTATTTATTGAGGAAAATGATCCAATATTACATATTAGTGAATGGAAAAAGTATGTGAACCTTTGCTTTCAGTATCTGGTGTGACCCCCCTATGCAGCAATAACTGCAACTAATCGTTTCAACTCTGGGATGTTGGTGGGTTTCCTCACATTAGCTGCTCTCTTCAGGTCCTTCCACAACATTTTCGACTGGATTAAGGTCAGGACTTTGACTTGACCATTCCAAAACATTAACTTTATTCTTTAACCATTCTTTGGTTTTAGAACGACTTGTGTGCTTAGGATTGTTTGTCTTGCTGCATGACCCACCTTCTCTTGAGATTTCAGTTCATGGACAGATGTCCTGACATTTTTCCTTAGAATTTCTCTGATATCATTCAGAATTCATTGTTCCATCAATGATGGCAAGCCGTCCTGGCCCAGATGCAGCAAAAGAGGGCCCAAACCATAATACAAACCACCACTTGTTTCACAGATGGGATAAGGTTCTTATGCTGGAATGCAGTGTTTTCCTTTTTCCAAACACAACGCTTTCCTTTTAAACCAAAAGTTCTTTTTGGTCTCATCCGTCCACAAACATTCTTCCAATAAAACCTTTCTGGCTTGTCCCATGTGATCTTTAGAAAACTGCAGACAAGCAGGCAATGTTTCTTTTTGGGGGGGGGGGGGGGGGAGAGCAGTGGCTTTGTCCTTGCAACCCTGCCATGCCACACCATTGTTGTTCAGTTGTTCTTCTGATGGTGGACTCATGAACATTAATGTAGGCCAATGTGAGAGAGGCCTTCAGTTGGCGTACAAGTTACCCTGGGGTCCTTTGTGACCTCGGCAACTATTACAATGCCTTTCTCTTGGAGTGATCTTTGCTGGTCAATCACTCCTGGGGAGGGTAACAGTGGTCTTGAATTTCCTCCATTTGTACACAATCTGACTGACTGTGGATTGGTGGAGTCCAAACTCTTTAGAGATGGTTTTGAAACCTCTTCCAGCCTCCAGATGATGAGCATCAACACACTCTTTTTCTGAGGTCCTCAGAAATCTCCTTTGTTCGTGCCATGATACACTTCCACAATATGTTGTGAAGAGCAGATTTGATAGATCCCTGTTTCTTTAAATAAAACAGGTTTACCACCTCACACCTGATTGGCATCCCATTGAATGAAAAACACTTGACTCTAATTTCACCTTCAAATTAACTGCTAATTCCTAAAAGGTCCACATACTTTTGCCTCTCACTAATATTTGAAACATTTTCCTTAATAAATAAATAGTTAATAATAATAGTTTTCTCTCATTTGTTTAACTTGGTTCTCTTTATCTACTTTTAGGACTTGTGTAAAAAATATGATGTTGTTTTAGGGTCATATTTATGCAGAAATATAGAAAATTCTAAAGGGTTCACAGACCTTTTTTCAAGCACCACTGTATTTCTGAATTCGCTCAATTACGAAATAACTTGTGTTGCCCATCGACCCTTTAAATTTAGCTTGAGGTTGTTTGAGGCATTTGTAACTAAACTAATGAATGAAGACAATAAAGATGAATACCTTATTAAAAAAAAAATCACAGGTTTAACAAAGATGAATAAACGTGTTCAAAAACTTTCACTGCTTTTAAAAAAAACTTTTTTCAGATAATAAAAAAGATAAAATCCAACTGAAAATAGATTTTCCTGTCAAAATTTAAAACAAAAAAAAAAAAAAAACCAAGCAGCGGCAATGAAATTTAACAAAACCAACTCAGAAAAAACGTATATCCAACCAAAACGTGAAGTGTGTTCAAATTTGGCAAAATGGTGGCAATCATTTGTGATTTATCGCTGTAGATAGCAATCACTTGCTTCTCTGTTCCACTGTATTATTAACGATTAAGAGAACAACAACCATTGGAAAACAGAAAATGTTTTACAATATCATAACACATGCCGGCTTTTACATTACAACATTCGCTAACTAGCCACCGCAATTAACTAATCAAAATGAATCTCTTCATTGGGTTAGGCCCAACGTGTTTTTGCTCTTCAGATGCTCCAACAGGGAGCCTTCTTCTCCCATGTCAGCAGATCCCAAGATCTGATTTCCAAAGAGTACTGTCAAAACTGTCCTAGTTAGCATTAGTTAACAGTCCTAAACACGCATTATAACATCAACTAATCAACTATTAAACTAGTTGCCAACTAATTTGGTAGTGGATTTTAGTCCACCAAGTCGATTAATCATTGCACTCCCTACTTTACGATTCACAATAAATGTGAGGAGCCCAGGCTTCGTCTTGGACACCAATTTGACATCGGACGTAGAGCTCATGGCCTTCTTCATAAGTGCAGTCACGATCGGTGTTTGAGATTTAGACATATAATCACCACAGATACAACAATGTGTTGCAGCTGTTGCAACACAGACATTTCTGCTATATTCAATATTCCAGAAAACAGTAAATAAAACACCCACTATGCTATTGTCCAAAGAACATGTGCATCATCATGTCCTGAGAGCACCTGTAAATGTGAGCAGGTTTTATAGCTTGTCTGCCAGCATCTAAACAGACTAAGCATACTCAGGCATGCCTATGACAACATCTACATAGCACCTGGTATTCTTGGACTGACCAAAACGTCTTGTTTTGTGGGTAATATTCTAGCAGACTCAAATTCTGGGAAATCATAAACATAGGTTACATTTACAAAATGTTATGAGACAATTGTATTTTATAAGACAATCTTAAGGACAGCCCCAAATCCATAAAATATATCCAAAAATGTTTAGGAAGCAAAAAAATAGTCTAGCTAAAAATGAATATATTCCCTTAATACAGGTTATTTATGATTTTAATGTATGTAAGAGATATCTGGACAATCAGGAAAGATCAGTGGATACAGCAAAAATGAGCAAATTCCAAATATACCAGAGCATCTTAATCAAGCTCATTACACTTAACTGCTTGTTCTGCTAAGAACATAATCATGTCAATATTAAACCTGCATGTTCTTCACACGCATGTAAACAAATTGTAACATAACAAATTACAAGATAAAACAAATTGCAGGCTAACAAGAGTCAAATGCAGTAGGAGTTTTGGAATACCAAACCAAGCTAACAGTCACAGTCCTCACTGGCTCGTAACATTTTCTCTTGGCTTAGATACATGCACCCTAAAGAGAACTGAAAATTAACACACAGCAGATGCACTATGGTGCCAAAGACTGACCTGCCTAATGTTCTGAACTGCCAATGAGTTCCCACCATGTCCTGGCAATAGTTCCACCTCAAGCAGTTACAACAAACTCTGATTCCTTTGATGACTTAATTTAGCTTTGCTAGAGAAAATGTATCCCACAGTAAATATCAGCAATCATAAAGGATGAGCATACATTTCAACTTAAACTTCTTTATACACACAAGTATGCTTAAAAATAATTGAAATACTTTTGGCCCAAGAACATTCTCTGGTTATGAAAGCCAGCATTCCTGAATAACTCTTTTATTCCAAGGGCAGCAATTCATGGAAGATGCATTAAGGAAAGTGAATGAATTTGTAAAGAGGTATGTGGTGGAAGGTGGGGCCAAAAAGAACTTAAGTAATTGTTGAGATAAATGGCTGCATTTCTGGAAACAGACGGAGACCAAAAAAAAGTTTTACAACCTAGCCAGAACTTTGTTTGCGAAAGTTTAGTCAGCTTTAGTAAATAGAATCTCATCATAGGTTCTCATCAATTACAAATCATGAATTCAACCAAATCAATTCACTAGCCTACAAAACAAGTAAAAGCTTCATTGTTCCCATAAAGTGGTGGCCCAATACCAAACTTATTATTTAATTGACTAGACAGATAACTTCCGTAATAAGGAATGAATTCCTGACCCCAGCATAGTAGTGACTATGGGTATACTGCAAAGTCTATATTGCAAATACAATATACACAAGTATTTTAAAAACTTAAGATAACAAAAACCTTTTTTTGTTCTTGAATTTCTATTACAACATACTTAAAATTATATTAAAGTAATTACCATTACTGCTTCAAAATACTGATGTACCCCATTTATCTAATGGCACGCTCATGACTTAATTATATTTAATGATAATTGGTAATGAAATAATCTTCTGTAATTGTGACAGCACAGATAGTCTGTTCAACAAAACAAATACATGGTCTGTACCATTTAGGTGTTCTTCAAGTATGTCTTTATCTTATCTGAAAGACTTTGCAATGCCATGTACTGTACCATTGTTGGCTTAAAACGCACATTTGTATGAATAACTTCACAGACATGACGAAACATTTTGGTTTTATTTAGATGGAAAAAAAAAAAATTACCAATAAGTCAAAATCTTTTATTCACATGATGACTGCTGTTTCTTGCCAATCATCTTTAAACAACTGTATGGCAAACAGCAAACGTGCAAGTGTGGTGAGAGAGTGAGAGAGAGAGAAAGAAACTGCTCTTTATAACAGGGTGGTTTTTTTTTGCAAAATCCAAATGCTTTCTTTATTTCTCTACCATCCACATTATTGTTCCAGTATACTCGTATAACATTACGTATAGTATATACTGTATGTAGCAGTAGTCTCAGCCACTTTTGATTGAGAAAATGAGAAACAAATATATTATATATATATATAATATATATATATATATATATATATATATCTAATATATTATATATATATATATATATATATATATATATATATATATATATATATATACACACGAAATAAGAAAAAATGAGGGAAAAAAATCCAAGAAATCACATTGTAGGATTTAAAAAATAAGAATTAACTGTAAATCATGGTGAAAATAAGTATTTGGTCACCCACAAACAAGAAAGATTTCTGCTGGCTCTCACAGAACCTGTAACTTCTTTAAGAAGCTCTTCTGTCCTTCTCATTACCTGTATTAATGGCACCTGTTTGACCTCATTATCTGTGTATAAAAGACACCTGTCCACAGCCTCAAAAACAGTCAGACTCCAAAACTATCCTAAAAATATCATGTGGATCAAATGAAACCAAAAAACACCTTTTTGGTAAAAACTCAACTCGTCATGTTTGGAGGAAGAAGAATGCTGAGTTGCATCCCAAGAACAACCATACCTACTGTTGAAGCATGGGGTGGAAACATCATGCTTTGGGGCTGTTTTTTCTGCAAAGGGGACAGGACGGACTGATCCGTGTAAGGAAAGAATGAACGGAGCCATGTATCGTGAAGATTTTAAGCCAAAAACCGCCTTCCATCCACTGAGAGCATTGGAACGTGGTGGGTCTTCCAGCATGGGACAATGATCCCAAACACACCTCTCGAAGGAGTGTCTCTGTAAAAGCATTTCGAGGTCCTGGAGTGGCCTAGCCAGTCTCCCCTTCAGGGGGAACCTCAAAACTCCATAGAAAAATTTGTGGAGGGAGTTGAAAGTCCGTGTTTGCCCTGTGACAGTCCCAAAACCATCACTGCTCTAGAGGAGATCTGTGTGGAGGAATGGGCCAAAATACCAGCTACAGTGTGTGCAAACCTGGTAAAGACCTCTGTCATTGCCAACAAAGGTTATGTTACAAAGTATTGAGTTGAACTTTTGTTATTGACCAAATACTTACTTTCCACCATAATTTACAATTAAATAAAAAAAAAAATCCTACAATGTGATTTTCTGGATTTTTTGCCTCATTTTGTCTCTCATAGTTGGATGAAATGATGAAAATTACAGACCTCTCTCATCTTTCTAAGAAGGAGAACTTGCACAATCAGTGGCTGACTAAATTCTTTTTTGCCCCACTGTATATGTGAGTGACTTGGTCATTCCAACACATCAGCTGCATTTTTCTTTAACCATTCTTAGGTAGAACATGTGCTAAAGGCCGTTGTCTTGCTACATGACCCACGCTCTCTTCAGATTCCTTTCACGTACAGAAGCCCTAACATTTTTCTTTAGTATCTGCTTGTATAATTCACAACTCACTGTCTCATCAATCACAGCAAGCTGTCCAGGTGCAGCAAACAGGAACAAACTATTACACTTTCTCCACCATGTGTCACATATGGGATATGGTGCTTATCCTGGAATCGAGCGTTCTGACTTGTCCACATGATCTTCAGCAAACTGCAGACTGTCTGCAGTGTTCTTTTTGAAGAGCAGTGGCTTTCTCCTTGCAACACTGCCATGCTCACCATTGGTGTTTAACTTTCTCCTGATGGTGACCTCATAAATAGTAACATTAGCCAATAACAGAAACCTTTAAATGCTTAGAAGTTATCCTGGGTTTGTTGTGACATTGCAGACTATTACACACCTTGTCCTTGACCTTTGATGGTCGATTATTCCTGAAGACAGTAAAAATGGTGTTCAATTTCCTCCATTTGTACACAGTCTCTCTCCATCTCCCACAGACTTATGGATTGGTAGAGTCCAAACTATTTAGAGATGGTTTTGTAACCTTTCCAGCCTAACGAGCATCAACAACTCTGCAGTCCTGAGGTTCTCAGAAATCTCCTTTGTTCGTGCCATGATACACTTCCATAACTGTGTTGTGGATATCAGACTTCATAGATCCCTATTCTTTAAATACAACAGGGCACCCAATCACACCTGATCGCCAACAAACTGATGTAAACCTGATCCTAATGTCACCTTCAAATTAACTGCTAATGAGTCTGTGACAGTATAGCTGAGGGAAATCACTCACTTACTTTAAATGGTGAAACCGCTCACTGTAAAGAGAGTACACAATAATGGAAGAAAACTTCACAAATGTTGTTTGTTTGTTTATTTAACGTTGCTATCAGCATCAGCGGCCATTTCAGCGACGCACACAAGGTTACATCAAGACCAGTCATATATGCACACTCAAGTCCATGTCAATTTAGCGTAATCAATTAGCCCAACATGCATGTCTTTGGACTGTGGGAGGAAATTGGAGTACCTGGAGTAAACCCACACAGACACGGGGAGGACATGCAGACTCCACACAGAAAGGACCCAGGCCGCTCCGCCCAGGGATTGAACCCAGGACCTTCTTGCTGTGAGGCGGCGGTGCTACCCACCGAGCCACCATGCCACCCACTTCACAAAAATGTAAAACTTCATAAAATTTAAACAGTAATAATTGCTGGGGTTGCATCTGTACAGCATTTCGAAACAAATATTTGTTGGGAAAATATATTAGCCAATAGATCTAGGATGCAATCTAGGATGTTTCCTTCCAGTGTTTTTAACCATGCCAACCACACTGAGTAGCTACACCCTGAACACAAAGCTATGCTGTACGCCCTGTAATTCCAGGTTTGTTTGTAACACTGCCGCTTTGCAGTTAGTGTTTAGGCTCAGTGTCTCTTTGTTTGTGTGTTGGGGTGCATGTGCGTGCCTACATATTTTCACGAACAGAAACACAATTAAACCAATAGCTCACAGTGGGCGGGTCTTTATGGTACATAGCCTAGTTTATTTGGCTACACACAAGCTGGTGACTTTAGTCATACGGAACTACTTTGGATGTTACACAACAAACATGAAGCAATTTTTTTTCCCCAAAATTCGCAAAAGTAAGACTGGCACACTAATGGAAATACAACAAACCTGTTCAACCAGAAAAAGAAAGCACCACAAAAAGTGGGTGCAATATGACAAAATAAGTAAGCACTGAAAAGACATCACTGGTGCCGTGTAATTTTACACCTACAACATGGTGGTGATATTTACACTTTGTTAGAGGACACTGTACTAAAACTTGTTTTAAAAGGTTCTACTAAACTCAGTGAAGTCTGTTATTTGTGGTTTTTTTTCAGTAGAACAATGTGTTAGCTTTTTTTTTAAATCTGTTTTTTGTTTTTCAAATTAGTCTTAAAAATCAATATGTAAAATAATCATGATAAATAGCAGGTGGCCTGATCCAGCCATTGCCCACCCATAAGTAAATCTATAGGAATCTTAGCAGAAAGACAGTAAGCATGGCTGTTCCAAAAAGTTTCCCCAACAACAGCATGTTATCCAGCACACTTACTCGTCTGCTTTTTATTGGCTGGTTGAGTCCCACGCGAGCACAAAGGAACACACAGTCCAGATGACTGGCTGTGTGACACTGATGCTGCAGGGCACAAGTCACAGCAAAGCACAGTGCCATGAAGTTTTCTATTTTGATGGCCTGGTCATGTGTCCCTAACAGCCCGTTGCCTGTTGGGTGCGTTTTTGCAAATCACACTAGTTAAGGAAAAGGGATCAAAATGTGGCATGGCTAGGACATAGACTGGCACAAAGTGTGAATATCAGATAATATAATGACAGACTGGACGTACACATTCAATAGCTCCTAAAATGTGAGCTACATGAGGACTGCACACAAGGTAGACTGCCATTAACTGTGTCACTAAATTTATGTAAAGGGTATGGAGCACTGAGACAGGGGACACTCAAGTC
>JAJAGP010007304.1:0-14424 GCA_025084515.1 Ancistrus triradiatus | reverse complement strand
CAAGTCAAAGTCCAGACCTGAATCCAATCGAGAATCTGTGGAAAGACCTGAAAACTGCTGTTCACAAACGCTCTCCATCCAACCTCACTCAGCTCCAGCTGTTTTGCAAGGAAGAATGGGCAAAAATTTCATTCTCTCATTTTGCAAAGCTGATAGAGACATACCCCAAGTGACCTGCAGCTGTAATCGCAGCAAAAAGGTGGCGCTACAAAGTATTAACGCAAGGGGGCCAAATACTTTTGCACGCCCCACTTTTAAGTTTTTTATTTCTAAAAAAAGTTTTAAATATCCAATACATTTCGTTCCACTTCATGATTGTGTCCCACTTGGTGTTGATTCTTCTCAAAAAATTACAATTTCATATCTTTATGTTTAAAGCCTGAAATGTGGCAAAAGGTTGAAAAAGTTCAAATGGGCCGAATACTTTTGCAAGGCACTGTATTTGGACTGTAGGAGGAAACCAGAGCACCCTGACTAAACCCACGTGGACATGAGGAGGACATGCAGACTCCACACAAGAGGGTTAATGTGGGGTAATCACACACCCATTTATTTTTTCTGGACATGCCCTCTTTTTGGGGGACTAAAGATACATCTGGGAAGGATTTTAGTTTTTTCTTTAGTCGATTACACACACGCCCTGAACAAAACCATTGGTTAATCTGCTTCTCTTTACTCTTACTTGTGTGAAGGAGAGCTGAACCACAGCAGGGAGGAGCCAAATGAAGAAGTAAGTGGAGAAACAGAACTGCTGTCAGTCAGTTATAGACAGTCAGACAGATTGTGTACAACTGGAGGAATATCAAGTCCCAGTACTTTTGGCCATGTGCAAGTGTGTGTCTGAATAGTTTGGCCATGTGAGAGTCTTGCAGGTGGTTGCTATGGTGTTGCTATTTTATTGACAGATGGTTGCTAGGTGGCTGCTATGGTGTTTTTGGTGGTTGGTATTCTGTTGCTAGGTGGTTGCTATGGTTTCCGAGGTGATTTATATGGTGTCCCAGATGGTTGCAATAACAATGCCAGGTGGTTGGAATGGTGTCCCAGGTTTCTAGCTATGGTGTTTCTACAGTCAAGTCAAGTTTCTTTCTGTAGTGCTTTTTACAACAAAGCATCGTCTCAAAGCAGATATATATATATGCTATGGTGTCCCAGTTGGTTGCTATGGTGTTACTAAAGGTTGATAAGGTTTTATATAAATATGTATATACGTATATACATATTTATATAAAACCTTATCAACCCTTAGTAACACCATAGCAACCAACCATACATATATACACACACACACACACACACAGGTAGTCCTTGGGTTACTACGGTCTCGAGTTACGACGTTGCGTGGTTATGACACATCTCCCATTTACTGTATAAAGCCTTGTTTCGCACTTAAGTGGTTTTGCGTCGTAAACGTCTTAACGCGAACTTCGTGTTTGGTGTGCGCGGCGGAAGAATACACGGTTATGCGGCTCGTTTTTTGATAATTACTGTGTTAAGATAGGTGTTAGGATAAGTGCTTACAGTATGTTATTTATGTACAGTATGTACGTGTGTTACGACGCCACCTAGGAACGGATCTGCGTCGTAAGTCGAGGACTTACTGTGTGTGTGTGTGTGTGGATATATATATATATATATATATATATATAGGCTCAAAGCACTAGCTTTGGTGTCACCAAGTGGTTGATAAGATATCCCAGGTGTTTGCTAAGGTGTTGTTAGGTGCTTGGTAGACAGTTGCTATGGTGTCCCAGTTGGTTGCTATGGTGTTGCTAGATGGTTGCTAGCTAGATGCTGTGGTATTTTACATGGTTGGTATCCTGTTGCTAGGTGGTTGTTATGGCTTCCGAGGTGATTTTTATGGTGTTCCAGATGGTTGCAATAACAATGCTAGGTGGTTTGAATGGTGTCCTAGGTTTCTTGCTATGGTGTTGCTATGTGGTTGATAAGGTATCCCAGGTGGTTGCTAGGGTGTCTGAGTTGGTTGCTATGCTGTTACTAGGTGGCTGATAGGCAGTTGCTATGGTGGCCAAGGTGGTTGCTAAGATGTTTTAGGCTGTTGCTAGGTGTTTACTATGGTGTTACAAGGGGGTTGCTAGGGTGTCCCACCTGGTTGCGGCTGTGTGTGATGACATGTCCCTATACTTTTGGCCCTGTGTGGGTGCGTGTCCTAATACTTTTATATGTTTCTGTATCTGAAGATGTAATAACAGTCACCGAGTCTCACTGATGACATCATCGATTTCAGTTACAGTATGAATTTTGTCGGTTAGGATTTGAAGCTGAACATTCCCTCAGTGCATTCCTATGGGAGATTTTTCATTTTTAAACTAAAATCTATTAAAATTGATAAATCAGATCGACTCCAAAAGTCATAGCGCCCCCCACAGAGCAATTATCTACGTACCGGTGCTTGAACCGGGTCTGTACATTACACGGGTCAAGCTGGATTCATCACAGAAATGTGTGGAAGAAGAAGGAAAATGAGAGATAATAATATGCAGGGCTTTTCAAACACTATGATAAATTTGATTTGAATTAAATGGATTATCCACCTTGTTTAATCACTTGCAAAATTTCATAATGTTAAATTTCATAATCATTTTCATTGAGGTGTGAAAATAAATATTTTTATTCTGATTTATCTCAGTCCGATAATTATAAACGTATATAAACCTAGTGACTGTAGCTAACACTGATGATCCTGAGGGTTTAAGAAAATAAACAGATGCAGTGGTGAAAGAGACTCACCTTTTACTGTCACTCTCACTGGTGTGTGGATGTCTAACCCAGGTCTATCAACTCCACATTGGTACGTTCCATAATCTCCTACAGTAAGCTCTCTGATCTGCACCAGGAACTCTGCTGAGCTGGTGTCATCATACAGTGAGAATCTTCCTGTATCTACCCACTTCATTTTACCTTCTGTCTTTATTTGAACTTCACAGCTTGACCATGAACCCTTACAGAAATATTTCTTGTTTTGTTCGTATCCTCTGTCATACTTGCACTTGATGGTGATTCCTCCTCCTGAATATCCTGTTACTTCCATGGAAGCTCCACCATCTAACAAAAGAGCAAATCTCCATCTGAGCAAATGCTTCCTTCATGCAACACTGCTGCTGATAGTGATGAGAATGTTGGAGTGCATTTGCTTACCTGAGATCAGACAGAGGGTGAAGATGAGGAGGATCTTCAAGTTCACACTCACAGATCTGCAGCCCAACTCCACTTCAGAAAGGTATTAAAGTCCTGTTCTGTTACACTCCAGTACTGCCTCTGTCCTCCTCTCTGGCTGTGTCCTTTCTTCAGCTGCTGCTCTGTAACTTCCTGTTTAGGCTCTGTCGTCAAGAGAGGTGTGAATGGCTCAGCAAGTGCATGACTGAAATGTGTGTGCGCAAAGCTGCAGCACAAACTATTTATATTATTTCCTAACCCTGACAGGAACAAGCAGTTAGTTGAATTGCGTTGCTGCAGCTACAACTGAACTTAATCATTAAAGCTGCAGCTTCTGCATGTAAACCCAAACATGATGTAGCAGCATTTAATATTCATATTCTGTGTGTGAGCGTCTTTCTGCATTTCACTTAAGTTACTAGAGAGAGAGTTGATGAAGCCACGGCGACCCCTGCTGGATTAAATGTCTGGTTTTATTCATTCATACATATAGAGGTGCCAAGACCCTCTGCTGGAATAAATGTATGCCTTTATTCATTTATTACACAGAGGTGAGCCACACTGCAACATCCCATCACCATGTGCTCTTTGCAATGAGAGGGGCAAAGTAGCTGGTACATACAGGGCAGAGCCCCCTTAGAGCATAGCTACCACCCTTCATTTGGCTCTCACCCACACATGCACTCAAATGCTGTTCACAGATTTAATTTCAGCATCCAACCCCATCATTCCTCAGCTCCTGATTGGAAAGCTAAACCTGCTGGTCCTAAACACCTCTCTCTGTCACTGGATCCTGGATGTCCTGACCGAGAGATCTCAGTCCATTCAGATCGGCATTAACTCCTCCAGCACCAGCACCCTGAACTCTAGAGACCCTCAGGGCTGTGTGCTCGGTCCATTGTTGTTCACTTTGCTGACTCATGACTGTGCAGCAGTCATTGACGTTGGTGGGTCACATCAGCAAGAACAACGAGTCAGCCTTCAGAGAGGAAGTGTACCAGGAGCAGGACTTTTGTAAAGTCAACAATCTGTCCCTGAACATTGACAAAGCTAAAGCCATGGTTGTTTTTTGCAGAAGAACCCAGAGTGACCACTCTCTGCTGAACATCGACTGCTCTTACGTGGTGATCATCAAAAGTACCACATTCCTTAGTGTTCACCTAGCAGAGAACCTCACCTGGTCCCTCAGGAACCAAGAAAGCCCAGCAACATCTCTACTTTCTGCAAAGGCCGAGGAAAGCTCGTCTCCCACCTGCCATCCTCACAACATTCCACAGAGGGACCTTTGAGAACATCCTGACAGCTGCATCACTGCCAGGTTTGGGAATTGCACCCTCTCAAGCCGCAAGACCATATATACACATCTCTACGTGCTAGTATCAGACCAAAGGTTTGAGCCGGACAGTCCGATTCTGCCTGGTGGGGAACCCTGCGTTGGAAATTCTCATCACTCCACATACCAGCTTTAAATAAATAATGAAAAATAAAGGAAAAATCTGATCAAAACTCTTTAGCACTAAATGCTCTGATGGTAAATGAGAGATGCCAAGCAATCTCAGGAAGTGACATGTCTGACAGCATCATCACATGATCCCTGCTCCTCCTTCATGAAGATCATGTTTTGATCTGCTTCAGTATATTTGGTGGTTTGGTGCTCATTTTCTTGAAAAATTAAATCCAACTATTTAAATTTAAAAAGTTAAGCTTAGGGTTAGTTAAGCTCATTAAGTTTAAAAGTTAAACTTAATGAGCTACAGATTTTTCAGAAATAACAAAAATCCTGAAATTTCTCTGTTATAAATGACTGGCTGATAAATCAGATCTTCTGATTAGATCCCAATAATTAACCTGATTGACTTTTACATCAAGTCCAGATGCATAAGGAACCACAGTGGAAGTTCAGACATGTTGGATAGGGGAGCAGATCAGGGTCTGACTAACTGAATCTGATTGGTTGGTGTTGTCTCTTGATTGAAGAGGAATCACACTTTGGTCATTTTCATAATCATTATTTGTCTGTAATTAATAAAAAGGTTTGAGAAGCTTGAAATGTTTCATTAAACTAATCATGAGAGACTGGTTTTATGTAGTCAAGTCAGATTTATTTCTATACTGATTTTTACAAATGGAGCATTGTCTCAAAGCAACTTTACAATTTTAGATTATCTCCTAGTATCTACGTCCAATCCCAAATTGAGCAAGACAAGCCAACCTCCTTGTGTGACGTAGATGATAAACGTAAGAATGAAACTAATTTATCTAAACTAATGAGTCATGGAGTCATAGTTCAAGTAATGCAAAATATGTACATCGGCATTAAGTAGTCCGATACACAGAGTGTTATGTGGGATCTAGGATCCCACCAGCGAATTTGCAAAAGAACCCAAATTGGAAGCTAACAGACAAGCTGGGACAATGACGTAAGGCCCGAGGAAGACACCGGCTTGACCTGCGAGATATGAAAAGAAGGGTGAATGCGCATGGTTTTATGTAACTTTAACCGGATACATGACGGATGGGAAATGGACCGATATACCTGGGAGCCAACTTCCTGGACTCGACATGGAGTGGAATGTTGCGCGCCAAGAGCCAGACGTGTTGGCCAGGAGTGAAGGAGGGTGCAGGTCTTCGGCGGCGGTTGGCTGAGCGCTGAGCAGCACCATGGTTTTGAGGAGAGCTGTTCTGGTGGTGTCCCAGATCCTCTGGCAGCGGTGGAGGTGGTGGTCAACGGAGGTGACTGCCACTTCCACCTCTCTTCCCAGACCTGGAGGCCGAAGATAGCCCAAGGAGGCCTCAAAGGGAGAAAGGCCCATGGCGGAGTTAGTAAGGGTGTTATGAGCATACTCTGCCCAGGCCAGCTGGTTGCTCCACTTGGAGGGATCCTTGGCAGACAAGCACCTCAGAGTGGCCTCCATCTCTTGGTTGGCCCGCTCGGCTTGCCCGTTGGACTTCGGATGGAACATGGATGTCAGGCTGACTTTGGCCCGAATGGCCTTACAGAAGGATCTCCAGACCTGTGACACGAATTGGGGCCCCCGGTCCAAGACGATGTCCGAGGGAATACTGTGGATCTTCAAGATCTGGTTTACCAGGATGTCAGCCATCTCGGATGCCGAGGGGAGCTTCGGTAGGGCAATGAGGCGGATCACCTTGGAGAAGCAATCCACCACTGTCAGGATCACCATGTTCCCCTTGAACTCGAGGAGCCCCGTGATGAAGTCACTCCAGGGACATTCGGTTATGCAGAGCGGGTGCAGGAGCCCGGCGGGGGTCTGGTGAGAGCTCTTGCTGCGGGAGCAAGTCGGACAGGCCGCCACGAACTCTCTCACATTGGAGTCCATGGCCGTCCACCAGAAGTGGCGACGAAGGAGGGCCAAGGTTTGGTGGTATCCAGGGTGGCCGGCAAACTTGGACTCGTGGCCCCACTGGAGAGCTGCGGTCCGAGCCAAGGTGGGCACAGAGGTGGCCGGGTGGTCCACCCCCAGGGTCGGGATCTGTCTCCTGTGCCTGCTTGATGATGTCCTGGACCTCCCAGGTGAGGTGGGCGATGAGGCGGTCAGCTGGCAGGATGGTGTCGACAAGGCTCTCCGGCCCCTCAGGGGCGAACTGGCGCGAGAGGGTGTCGGGCTTGATGTTTCGACTTCCAGGCCGGTAGATGAGTGTAAAGTTGAAACGGCCGAAGAAGAGGGCCCACCTGGCCTGCCTGGAATTCAGCTGCTTGGATGCCTGGATGTAGAACAGGTTGCAGTGGTCGGTCCAGACGATGAAGGGCTGCTCCGAGCCCTCAAGCCGGTGTCTCCATTCCTCGAGTGCCAGCTTGACCGGCAACAGTTCATGGTTGTCAACATCATAATTACGTTCCACCAGGGTAAGCCGTCTTGAAAAGATGGCGCAGGGGTGTAGTCGATTATCCGGGGCTACGTGTTGGGACAGGACGGCCCCCACGACGAATTGCCTGCTGGGATCCGGTTGGACCAGGACCGAAGCTATAGAGAACAGTGCCTTGTGTTTATGGAATGCTGCGTCGGCCTCTGGTGTCCACTTGAACAGGGACTTCGTGGAGGTGAGCTGGGAGAGGGGGACCGCCACCTTGCTATAGTCCCAGATGAATCGGCGATGAAAGTTAGCAAATCCTAGGAAGCGTTGAAGTTCCTTACGCCCTGAGGGTGTGGGCCACTCTGAGACTGCACGGATCTTGGACGGGTCTGCCATGATTCTCCTCCTCTGAATGACGAATCCTAGAAACGAGACAGTCTACACATGGAATTCCCACTTCTCAGCCTTAACAAACAATCGGTTCTCCAGGAGATGAGTAAGCACCAATCGGATGTGCTTGGTGTGTTCCTCCCTGGATGGCGAGAAGATGAGGATGTCATCCAGGTACACGAACACAAACCAGTTAAGGAAATCCTGAAGCACATCATTGAAGCAAGTGCTTGGAAGACTGCCGGGGCGTTGGTGAGGCCGAAGGGCATGACCAGATATTCAAAGTGCCCTAGAGAAGTGTTGAAGGCAGTCTTCCACTCGTTCCCGTCCTTTACGTGGACCAGGTGGTAAGCGTTCCGCAGGTCCAACTTGGTGAAAATAGAGGCCCCCTGGAGAACGCCGACGCGAGTAGAGGCAGAGGCTATTGGTTTCGCTTCGTGATATTGTTCAAACCCTGATAGTCAATACAAGGGCGGAGGGTCCCATCCTTTTTTGAAACAAAGAAGAAACTGGCCCCCAGGGGCGACGACGATGGTGGGATGAGCCCTGCCTCCAGGCAGTCAGCGATGTACTTCTCCAGAGCCTCTCTTTCCCCGCGAGAGCTGGTACAGTCGGCCGTAGGGCAACGGGGCTCCCGGGAGCAGGTCAATAGTGCAATCATATGGCCTGTGGGGAGGCAGCTCCCGGGCGTGATCTTTGCTGAATACCTGGCCGAGGTCGTGGTAGAGAGGGGGGACCTGGGAGAGGTCCGTAGGGTCTTCGGGCTGAGAAGCGCGAGGAGGTTCCTTGGACCCAGGGATGGCTGAGAGCAGGCAGTTTTGGTGGCAAGATTCACTCCAGGCCGTGATCCTGCCCTCCTTCCAGCAGATGGTAGGGTTGTGAAGGACCAGCCAAGGGTGTCCGAGGACCAGAGGAGTCTTGGGTGAATGGATCACCACCAGACAGATGACTTCCTGATGATTTCCAGAGAGGATGAGGGGAATCGGGAGAGTGCGGTGGGTGGTCTGTCACTTGTTGATAAGTTGATGTAATCCAACACAGCTGATGTGTGACCATCCAGGTCTGTCCCCTCAGCGAAAACTCCCCAGTCTGTGTCCTCAAAGCAGTTTTGCAGGGCTGAGGTAGCTTCCTGAGTCCACACTCTGACTGTCCTTGTAGCTGGTCTCTCTCTGCAGATGAGTGGTTTGTATGCTGGAGTTGGAGACAGGAACAGATGATCTGAGGAACCTAGATGTGGCAGGCGTCGAGCTCTGTAAGCAAGAGGTATGTTGCAGTAGACCTGATCTAAGATGTTCTTCTCTCTTGTGGGAAAGTTTACATACTTGTAGAATTTCGGCAGGACGGACTTCAAGTTGGCATGATTAAAGTCTTATGCCACGATGAAAACACTGTCTGGCTGTGCCGCTAGCTGTTGGCTAACGGAGGAGTATAGCCTCTCCATGGCTAGTTTGCAATTAGCCTGTGGTGGTATATAGACAGCAGTGATAGTCACCAATGTAAACTCTCTGCACAGATAGAACGGTCTGCACTGCAACATCATACATTCAATATCTAGAGAGCAGTGGGTGTCCTTGATAGTGATATTGAAACACCATCTGTTATTGATATAAACACAGGGCCCCCCTCCTTTGTTCTTACCGGAGTCCGCTGTTCTATCCACTCTGAAGATAGTGTGTCCTGCTAGCGCAATGCTAGCGTCGGGGATGTTTGTGTCCAGCCAGGACTCCATAAAAACAAAAGCACAATAATCCAGCCCGTGTGTGGAAATCCGCAACCTTAATTCGTCCATTTTGTTGTTGAGCGACCGGGTGTTGGCTATGAAAAGACTCAAAATCGCCGGTTTGAACGGGTTAGCTTTTAGCTTAGCCGCTAATCCTGCCCTCTTCCCCTTCTTTTGTTTTCTGCGGCGCCACCGCCGGCGTCATTTCAGCGGTGGGAGAATGATGTTAGAGCCCTCCGGGTAGCGACGTTACTCCGGAGGGATAAAGTCCCAGTTCTTATGGTCCGAGTAGTGTAGAATGTTACTTGTAACTGCCAACAAATAAGTCATACTATGCTGTAGTCCTGTAGCTAGAAAAAATGATGAACAGAGAATAAAAATAATAAAATAGCTGCCAAAGCGTGAGGAGCTTTGGGCCGCAGCAGCTACCTGCACCGCCATCTTGAGTTGGAGTGATATGAGCCCGTCTCTCTCCCGCCCCTCCAGAGCAGCTCCTGGAGTTTGTGCGCACACACACACACACACACACACACACACACACACACACACACACACACACACACACACACACACACACACACACACACATACATATATATATATATATAGGAAATTACAGACGAACCACAAAACGATAGGAAGCGAGAGCTGATCCGTTACCACACCTGCTGCGCGGGAGAAACATGGGCTCCTTTATGAACACGGAGCCAGACAGCAAGATGTACCAGCAGGTCCCGATGTCATCTGGGCTATAAAAACAAACAAACAAACCTCACACACAAAGCACTAAATGACATCCAATCTTTTATTTCCTTTACACAGTCCTCGATTTTGTTGATTGTAAGGCTGTCATTAGGTTTGGCCGATATGTACAGCTGTGTATCATCTGCATAGCAGTGGAAATCCCCCTTCCTCCCTTACGATTCTTCCCATCCCGCTTCGCCTCTTCATTGTTGCTTCGGCACCTCTCCCCTCCCCCCCTTTTCTACTCTGACTCCAACCTCCTTTCTGTACCAAGCCCCTACCCTTGTACCCCATCTTTTTTTTTCCCAGTCCCCCGCCCCTAATCCTTGCTACCCTTATTTTCCTCGAATTCACCTAGCTCAACATCCTGTCCTCTCTCCTCCTCCCTTCTATTTTACCTCTGTCCCTGGTACGTTTCATCCGTGTTCCTCTCTACCTACTATTCTCTCCATTCCGACCCTTTTCTTTATTCCCCTCTACCCCTTCGACTCCTTTCCTCTTCCCCCGTCTCCCCTTTTTATATCTCTCCTCCTTCCTACTTTTCTCCTTCTTTCCCCCCCTTTATTTCTTCTTCCACTCCTGTTCTTTTTGTATCTTCTCTCTTTCCCTTCTGTCCTTCCTCTTCAGTTCTTATCCCTACCCCCCGCTTCTTTCTCCGACCCCGTCGCTCTCTCTTTCCGCTTTCTCTTCCTACTCTCGTCTGCTTTCCATCGCTCTATTCCATTATCCCGCTTTCTATCTCCTCGTCACTCTACTTCACTTCCTACTAACACACTCCTCTCCCCTCCCCTCTTCTCCCTCACTTTTACTTCCCTCCGCCTTGCCCCCCTTTTCTCATCCGCCTTCTTCTTCACACTCCTCCACTACCCCGTCTTTCCATCCTTCCTCTCCCCCCTTCTCGCTTTTCCCACTCTCTTTTTTTTCTTAACATTCTTTTCCCACTGTTCGCAATCCTCCGTCTTTCCCCCTTTTGCCTCTCATATTTTTTTCCTTCCCTCCCATTGCCTCCTGTCTCTCTACACCCCTCTCATTTTCCTCATATCCTCACGTTTATATCTCATTTTCTCCTCGTCTTGTAACCGTCCATTTACTCTCTTCTGTCCATCTCTTCCATTCTCCTTCTACCTCGTTATCTGCTTCGCTTATCCTTGCCACTCCCTGCCCCCCTTTCCTTCCACTTCAATTCTCCCTCCACTTCTTTCTTCTGTTTCCCTTGTTTCCCCCCTATTTCTCCTTTATCTTTATTTTCTTTCTCCTCCGTTATACTTGCTCCTTTAATTACTTCAACTATCCTTTCCCGAGTTCGTTCCCTCCCATTACTCAACTTCTTCTCCTAGTACCCTTATACTCCGGTTTCTCCTTCCCCCGCTCCATCGATCCCTCTACCTTTTCCGCAGAGCCCAGACAGCAAGATGTACCAGCAGGTTCCCGATGTCATCTGGGCTATAAAAACAACAAAACAAAAACCTCACACACACAAGCACTAAATGACATCCAATCTTTTATTTCCTTTACACAGTCCTCGATTTTGTTTGATTGTAAGGCTGTCATTAGGTTTGGCCGATATGTACAGCTGGTGTATCATCTGCATAGCAGTGGAAATAATGCCATGTTTACGAATAACTGAGCCTCGTGGCAGCATATACAGAGACCATAAAAGCAGGCCAAGCACTGACCCCTGGGGCACGCCATACTTAGATACATACATTATACAGATTATTACACGAACAAGCTGGTACTGGTATTGGTATTTAAAGGATTTTGGCACTAACCAAAGGTAAGGGATGAATTTAAAATAACTAACACTGGCTCTATAAATACTAGGTATCACTTCTTTGAGTAAACGTGTAGGAATTGGAATCTAATAAACATGTTTGATGACTTAGTGCGCTTGGGGTGATAACGAGGCAGAAGGATTTTATTTATTAGAGATAGCTCAAATACTATAAGATCGTAATCTGAAATCGAATCACTTTGTGGGAAAACATCAAGGTTATCTATATTGATACCAAATGTTAGTATTAGATCTAAAGTATGATTACAGCGGTGGGTTGGTCCCATCACATTCTGAGTGAAACCCATGGATTCTAAGATGGACTCGAAAGCAATTCTAAGTGGATCCTGCTCATTGTCAAAGTGAATATTGAAATCACCTACAATTAAAGCCTTATCTGTTGACAGTAGTAAGCAGGAAAGAAAGTTAGCAAATTCCTGAAGAAATTCTGAATAGGGACCAGGAGGGCGGTAAATAGTGATAAGCTGAGAAGATTGTGGTTTTGACTTCCATGACGATGGATCAGTCACATTAAGAATCAGTATTTCAAAACGAATTAGCCTTGTAATGGATTTTAGTTGTAACACCAAGCTCTTTGTCAAAAGAGCTCCCCCCGACCATTAGGACGAGGGCAATGAGCATGACTGTATGCAGGAGGTGAGGCTTCAATTAAGACTAAATATTCATCCGATCTATTCCAAGTTTAAGTGAGACAAGAGAGCGTGTAAGCGTTTATCAGTGAATCATTTCATTTAAAAATCACTGCTTTGTTTGTAAGTGATCTAATGTTAAGTAATCCTAGCTTTGGTCTAATGTTGTTATTTCTTTGGCAGCTATCTGTGTTTATACTAATGAGGTTATTAAAACAGACTTTTTAGAGCGTTTACATTTAGGACAGATGCGGGTAACAGACACAGTTTCAATAATGTGGGTTCTGGGTGACGGGGCATGGCTACCAGACAGTTAGTTAAGCCGGTCTGTCTGCTGCCTGACCCCTGCTCTGGATAGTGAGCCCCTAACCAATCCGAGCCATAAGACTATGGGCAATGTTGCAGGAGATGAGAGCAGCACCCTCCCGAGTGGGATGGACACAGTCCCATCCTAAAAGGCCAGGCTTACCCTCAAAACCCTCAGTTGTCTATATAGCCCACGTTGTTTTCAGAGCACCACTTGGACAGCCAGCAGTTCAGCGACCATAACCTGCTGTAGGCTTGGTCACCTTGCCGCATGGGGATGGGGCCAGAGCACACTACTGCATCAGACATCGCCTTCGCCACTCTAACCACCCCTACACATTAGCCTTAGTTACCTCAGACTGGCGAAGGCGTATATCATTAGCCCCTACATGAACAACTATCCTAGAGAATTTACAGCTCTCGAGTTCACCAAGACTCATTAGAATGTCTGGCACTCTGGCTCCCAGGAAACATGTAACTCTAGCTGCTGGTGTCCCTAAAGGGATAGCTAGTTTCACGTGTCGTAAAATAGAGTCACCTATGGCCAGAGCTCTGTCAACAGGCTGCTCAGTGGGTGCATCACTGAGGAGGGCAAACCTGTTGGACACGTGAACAGGTAAAGAGTGGTGCTCTCGTGAGCTAGCCTTACGACTAAGTCGCTGAACCGTCACCCACTTGCCCTGCTGCAAGGGCTCTGGCAGGGCGGGGGCACCAACTACACCTGTGGTATCCAGATCTGCTAAGCTAGAAGCTGGCTAGCCTTCTCTAATGTCTGGATGTGCACCTCTAAAACTACAATCTTTTCCGTCAGACTGGCTACAAGCCTACACCTATCACAAGTAAAATTTAAACTAATGACGGAGGAAGAATAGCTGAACATGCCACACTCTGCACAGGGAACCCGCACAGCAGAAGCCATGTTAGTACAATTAATTAATTAATTAATTAATTACAGGTACTTAGCTTTCTAGTGGTGTGGGGTGCCGATTGAAGATATGGTTCAGCCAATGGTAAGCTGCAATTCTTGATTAAAGCGTCGATGGAAAGTTAATACAAAACGTCACAAAAAACGAAGTCTCAGAAGAAAAGAATGAGGTAAAAGGCTGTAAAAGGTTATAAAAACACACACTACTGCAAAAGACGAGGCTGCAAAGACGCAACTCCGGTAATTAATTAGCTAATGGCTAATTACTGCAAACACAAGCCGGTATACCTGTAAAGTTACTAAATAACGATTAGTGGCAAAAAATATAATCCGCCGGTAATAGAAGGAAATTATTAAGATGTTGTAAAAAGTACTATATATGCTATAAAAATGCGATTAGTTAAAAAGTAATAAACTGCTAACAGATACAAAACAGCGTGCGCCCTGAATCGGCGCTAATGAGTCCAGGTTTCCAGACCCTCACAATCTTCGCATCAGTGGTCAGCATTCTCTCTCAGCGTAAAGCATTACTGATTGTGGATTTGAAAGGCAAAAACCCTTAATTTCTGTAACTGAACACAAACATCTAATTAAAAGAAGTACAGATGTTGTATCTCTTACAGCTTGTTAAACTCATAAAGGATTTTACAGCAATTAAACTACACTACTGACCCACATCTAAATCCTATCACATGTACTTACATTCAGCTTCATACTGACTTTTGACCAACGTTTGAGACAGCAATGATAAACTAAGAGCAGGTGTGTTAAGCAAACCACTCCCCAAAATGTCTTGTTTGACTTACCCTCTAAATGCTGAGGTACATTCACTGCTGCCCCCTTGAGGCTGGGAAGTGGAACTCCCCTCTTTTCATGCCATAAACCGCACCTGCCCCCTGACCCCTGCTGTGACAGTAACCAGTGG
>JAJAGP010007303.1:0-14430 GCA_025084515.1 Ancistrus triradiatus | reverse complement strand
TTTTGGTTCTAAAGTTGCAAATATGTACAGTGTCTTTCTGTGTACAGCATTAAGACATGTCTTTGGAATGTGGCAGGAAACCCACACAGACATGAGGAGGACATGCAGACTCCACACAAATGGAATACAAGGTTGGGATTTACCAGGGATCTCTGTAGCTGCCAGAGTGGTTCACAAATACAACCACAAATACCGCAGTGTCCAAATACTTTTGACTATTTTTTCTATTCATTAAAATGCAATGCTGCTCTTATCAGAAGACAATGCTTTTGAGGAAATAACAACACATTGTTTTCTAACAGAGGCAACTTTCATGTTATCTTCAAAGGGAATATCTGACATTTGGCCAGCAAAAGCTTGTGACGCAGGCCCACAGTCTGTGGAACAATATGCAAATCCTATTAATAAATGCAGTAGCTGTTGTGTTACAACACAACAGGCTGGCGGGGGTCTTTTGTTTATTTTCTGCTGCACAAGCACACTAACGCATTCACATAGACTCATGTGAAGCCATTCATGTTGAGACAGCATAGGGAACTGCACATTAGCTTTTCTATGGAACTATTCAAAATAATAGCATAATCACAGTATCATGTATACTTATCTGGCACAATATTAGGCCATTCAAGGATTTTTATGTGCAGCTCTTAAGGTGAATGTGACAAATACAGTACCGTGCAAAAGTTTTAGGCCACCATTAGATTTGTTGGTTTAGCAATAGTATAATGACCATATATAAACCTATTGTTGATGACTGGACCACAACATATCAAACTTGGATTTGTCACGCCATAATACTCTTCCACTGATCTTCATTCCAATCTTTGTGAGCTTTAGTATATCTTAGCATTTCTTTAAAAGATCATTTCCGATCAAGCAAGGGTCAACTTGGCATCCCGATGAAGCTACCAGATGCTCACCTGTGTAAGGGGAGGTCACACTGAATACTATAGTAGCCTATAGAAACTTTGATTTATTTCAGTTTTTTTAATACTACATACAAATTATTAATTTTCTGGTTGTATTCTAATAGAGTCTGAGAAATAATTATATATGGTCACTATACCATTGCTAAAACAATGGTACATCTAATGTAATGGTGGCCTAAGACTTTTGAACAGTACTGTATATCTGGCATGTGTTTTTTTGCAAATTCAAGACTGCATTTTCTGCTCAGGATCAACTGTCATATCAAAGAAAGCAAGGCCCACTTTAACCTCATTAAGGTACCACAAGTGTTGGTTGAATGCAGTCACTGCTTTCATATTCAAGCTTTGAAATAGTGTGAGTCATTAGAAATTAGTTTTTTTGTTTTTCCAGAACCCGACAATTTATGGTCTTCTGCCATTCTGTGTACCTCAGAAGTCGCTTTTCTAGATCATAACTGACAGCAGTTCATATTCCAGTCTTCTGCCCCAAACCAAGGACTTCTGAAACAGTTATTTGTGCACATTCTTGTACTGTTCTGTATGATGATGGAAAAATATTGACAATGTTTTACTAAGTGATGGAACATTGCTCTGTTGGATGCTTCTCTCATTCACAGGACCAGTTAACCCAAAATGACCTTCCGATCTTGTCTTTGGCTCGTCTGTTGTTTGATCACTGCAGTTACCACTACATGCCATACCTGAACTGAGTTTGGACTTTCAGTACATCAGACTTTAGCAGACATACTTCGTAGACTGATTTATAATTGAACTGAGCAGATGAAGGCCAACAGTAGCAGACTGGCACAGGCAGGATCTGAACTCTCAACCTTCCAATCAGTAGTCTAGACAGAGCTGGGAATTCACATCCTTCTGATTAGTAGCCTTAACCACAGAGCCATCCAGAGCAACTCTTACACATAATTTAATTAGAGAATAGTATATAATAGTCATTTCAATTTCAGGCTCAGCTTTTAATAAAAGCAATACTTTATATGAATTACTGGAGCTGTATTGTACAGGTGCTCCCTGATTTATGAATGGGATATGTTCCGACAAATCCATCATATGTTAAAAGTATCCTGAACTGAGAAGTTTAATGAGTGTTTGGTAAGGCGTCTGTACCGTGAGAGCACTTACTGTATTGGTGAACTCACGGCACTAGCATAGCTGCTAACTGCAGCCTGTGTCTTCTGTAGCATTAAGTTCCTGTTTCCCTTTCGGGTGGCAGTCAATACAAACCTTTTTAGGACTCATGAAGACTTATTCGCACTAAGAATACAGTACTGTTAATGTTACTGTGGTAGCCTAGTGGTTAAGGTTGGTTTTGGACCAGAAGGTCCAGGGTTCAAATCCCACCTCTGCCAAGCTGCCACTGTTGGGTCCTTGAGCAAGTCCCTTAACCCACAATTGCTTGGCTTGTAAGACGGTATCAATTGTAAGTCGCTCTGGATAAGGGCGTCTGCTAAATGCTGTAAATGTAAAAATGTACTGTAGATGTAGGAAAAGAAAAACATGATAAATAACGTAGGTGTTCACTGAGCAATGTGTATTGTGAATCTGAATCACTGTGTACTGAATCATGATTTGTGAATCGACGAGAACTGAGACAAATGTTTTTGGTCCCAAGGTGGTTCGAGAACCGAGGTACCACTGTAAAGCGTAAATAAACTAGACCCTAAAGTTTGTCCACAAGCAAAGTCTGCAACACAAACACTACTTTGGCAAATTACGTTGACACGAATGCACTTAGACTTGTGACGCAAATGCTGGTGTGACTGTGTGACTAAGTTCTCCTTTCTTTCATCCTTTCAGCCTTCTGGAATCTCTCCCCCAGCAGCCCTGTGTTTGCACCGTGAGTGGTTGCTAGTAAAGAGTGCTCTCTGCCCATGCTTGTTTTCCTCTTTGCTGTACACAGTAAGAAACTTTGCTATTGATCTGTCTGGAAAAACAAAGAATAACTTTCTTCCATCGAATTCTGGATTTATTAAAGACAAGATAGGTTCCTCCTGAGAGAAAGGAGAAGAAGCACAGTGGGGGGAAAGCAGCAGCGATGTAGCCGGAGACAAACCGAGCGTCAGGAGGACTGATGGGTTACTGCAGTGTGTCAGCCAGGAAGAGAAGGTGATAATGATGGAGGAAGAGTAGCTGAGGAGAGCAAAAACTTCGAGAAGAGAGATTGGGAATGAGAGGAGAGGTTTAGAGTGATCAAGACTAGCTGCAGGGAGCAGAGAAGATGCTGTGGCAATTGATTGCAGGAGGTGGTGTGCTGTACGCTGTTTACAGTACGTACACACACACACACACACACGTTTGTCTCACTATCATTGTGGGGACTTCACCTTGACGTAATGATTACTGTAGCCAATTAATGCTACATCTGTACCTACACCTAACCTTAACCTCAGTAACCTAAAGCAAGTCTTTTGACTCTTTGTCAAAAGACAGTTGCATTTTCTGTAAAAAAAAAAAAAATCATCATGGGGACCAGCAAAATGTAAGCTTTCTATGCTTGAGGGGACGTTTCGTCCTCACAACGATGCATAAACATGACCACACACAAACAATACGGCTTGTTTGAACAAACACCCTTTCTGCTTTCTTCGCCTTCATTAGCAGCACACAGAGAATGGTCTATTGGGAGATCCTCACCTATTTCTATCAGCCGTCATTAAAAACAGAGAGAACATGAAAGAGAAGCAGACTGCCATCGCTGTATGGGTACGACAAGGAGGAGGGGCTGCTAATCAGCACACATGCACGATGCAGCACAGAACAGTAGCACACACACCAATAACACACCACAACTTTGACTGTTAGACCAACATTATTCAGTACAGTTACAGCCACTTAATAATCCGATCATAAGCAGGTTTCTGCAGTTATCCGGTTACTCAAGCGGTCATCTAAAACCGCACTCCATCGGTAACGAATCTAAAATGGAGAGCCGGAATTTATCTCAGTTATCAGATTTCTCAACCCATGAATATCCTTATTTTGATTTCGACCATTTTTCTCAGTCTGCACTCACACAATTAGCTGTGCCAGAAGCTGCTAGTTGCCAGGTCTGCTTAAGTGACTTTGGGCTTATTTTCTATAAAGTCACTTACAAATATTGGTAACATAGTTGCATGTTTTTTAGGCTGGTTTCTAAATTATACATGTGATCCCCGACTTAAGTTGAATGTACTGTAGACCGAGGAGTTTAGATATACAGCACCATAGCGTAGCATACCTTAAACATGCTTAAAACACTTACTTTAACCTACATTTAAGCAAAATAATTACCCTGTTTTATAATAGTGCTGAATATCTCATGCTGCTCAGCTCATTCAGATGGCAGCTGCTCAGCTGCCGTGGAATCTGGCAACCCTGAAATTAAATGCAGCAATTTTTTAAGGGGAGGTCTGATGGTTTATGCTGGAGGAAATGAAGAATTTGAATAAAAATACAGTATTACTACTACTACTAATAATAATAATTTGACCATAACATAACCTAGGAATAACCATAAATAAATAAACTCCCTATAAAAACCTAAGTCTGGCTTCCAAATGAACAGCCAATGGCAACAGTGGCAAAGAAAATGTCCTTCAGATGCATACAGAATGCATTTTTTTGTTAACCTATACCAATTTCTGTCCCACAACCAATGGTTTGGTGTTGCCAGATCCGATTGAATACTGTGCTACCCTTGACTAATACATACTTGTCCTAAAACAATCCTTTTACAATAATTTTATTCTTTTCCTCTGACTTCTGTTGACTATCAGATTCATAAGATAAGCTAATGTGTCATTGAACCTACTGTGCTCTTCAGAGCTACTATAATTAACTAGAATTGGCTTTGCTGTTGTTCCAAACATCTCTTTCATGACAGTTTGCTTCTGTTATGAAGCATCTCTAGCTAACCCTAGCTATCTTTTGGTAAGAAAGAAAGTAGCTACGATAAGCTATGCTTACGATAAGCTATGCTTATACTTTGTTTCAACTCTGGGATGTTGGATTTCTTCACAATGTGCTAGCTTCAGGTACCATTGAATTAAGGTCAGAACATCGACTTACCATTCCAAAATGTTAGCTTTATTCTTTTTTAACCACTCTTTGGTTGAATGACCTCTGTGCTGAGGGTCATTGTCTTGCTGCCCTGCCATGCACACAATTGTTCTTCAGTATGCTCCTGATGGTGGCCTCATAAACATTATGTGAACAATTTGTGACCTTGTGGCCTAATGCACCCAGGTGGTAGAATGAACCGCTGGATAGCTGAATGGCTGAGTCTCTTGTCTTTAGTTGACTAAAGACTTTTGTGTGAAAATCTGATGTTTTAGGTCATATTTATGACACAATACAGAAAATTCCAAAGGATTCACAAACTTAAGCACCACTATAGCTGGAGATAGTTTGATGGTTTAATATATTTGGCTTCAAGACAACCATTCAAAGACTACAGCCTATTATTTTTCAGTTAAACAAGAGCAGTAGAGCCAAGGGTCTGCTAAATGAATAAACGTACTGGCATTAATAATAGGATCTAGCCAGATGTATTGATGTGTGAGGCAGATGGTGTACAAATTGTAACAGCGACAGATGGGATGAATACAACAGAGCGTGTTATTAGATCCTAATAGTTGGGTTGTGCTACAACAATGGAAAACAGATTCCAAAGTCTTTCTCTACAACTTGAAATGACTCCACGATTTTGTTCAACACGATAACCTGCACCACAACCTCGTCAGGTGGAGGTCAAACCTGGAAGTCTGATGGCAATCAGCAGAAAAGACTGGTACATGCTGATTACCCGCAGATGGGGATGCTTATTAGGAAAGGAGCGCCGCCGGCCCGGTCCTTCTCTATAATGACGCCACGCACTTCACTCATCAGCTCTTCAGTAGAATGGGACAATTGGGGAATTAGTCCACCTGATTGGTTAAGCAGTTTGGAAATCAATTTACTGTGTGAATAAGGCACTGGAGGTGACTATTAATCTGACTGTGATTGCAAACACAAAATTTTCAAAGAGAAACAAGCACTGCTAATGTTCCATACAGCCACAAGGCCAAATCCATCAGAAACAAGGGTCACTAAAAATCTTCTACAGGTCACCGCATGTAAATGTGCATTGACGAGACAAAACATTAAATACCCTCATTCAGAGCAGGTATCTGAGAGAAGCAGAAATGAGAAAAACCATCAGCCGCAAGAGATATATCTATATTTAACCACAAGATCAGACAAAGCCTGCTCGAAGATGCCGGAGATACTGTACCTCACGAAGGACATAGTCTCCATCTGCAGAAGTGCATCATGAAGCATGAGCAGGGCATCGTCTTAAACCTCTCATCATTCAAAAGACTCAAGTGGCAGGCTTGAAATCATGGCAAATGTGTGTTTTATTGCTTTTCCCTCCTTAACATCGGATTTATCAGCATGCATTTCCCATTAACATGATACATCGGTGAGCTTCATCGTGGACGTGCTGTAATAACACAATTCACCCACTGCTTTATGTCTACGTTTCCATCCTTGGAAACAGAGACAATGCTGATCACAGAGGAAGGGAAAGCTGCCCCCATGTCCCTCTAAGCACAATTAACACGATCAATTAATTAGAATTAATGAAGCCCCAGATAGAGTTGCTCCAGGAGGTTTAGCTCACAGCCTGTGGGCAAGCAAACTGTCTGAGCAGAGCATGTGCTTTTGAACAAGTGTGATAATGTGGGAGGGAACCAGAAAGGTGTCTGAGTTATATAGGTGGAGTGACGTGTGCTTTGCTCTATGATCTTTTAATTGGTACAGTCTTGCAGTCCAAGCTATTGTGGGTTAAGGGTCTTGCTCAAGGACCCAACAGTGGCAGCTTGGCAGAGGTGGGATTTGAACCCTGGACCTTCTGGTCCAGAGTCCAGTACCTTAATCGCTAGGCTACCACAGTGTTTTTCTGAAGAATGCACATAACATTTGCGAAACGCTTGGATGGAAACCTGGCTATAGCCTCTCGATGATCTGACACAGGGTGTACTCATAGTAGGCAATCTGTACCATGCTCAGGCCCACTTGAACAGGTCAGCTGGCACAGTACATACAGTATGTAATGTGATCGCTAATATCACGTTCAAGGTAAGAACACACAGCCACACACATGAAGAGCATAGTGCTTTGACTAATGTTAATTCAGAATTCATTTCATGTCTATAAGGAGCTTTAAACTTAAACAGTTAATGCTCTGCCGCTCCGTGTTTGTTTCCCGGTCCCATCATTTAGCGCGTGGTTCGATGGTCTGTTTATTTTTGGGTTCTTTTGCCTCTGTGATCTGCTTTAGGTGTATAGGTCTATTTATTAGCTGATAAAAGCTCAAAGTGTTGGTTTTAATTGTGTTGTACCATTTATGCCTGGGATCAAGGCTGTAATAAAGTACAATTTGAGCAAGTTTGCAGTGATTGATATTTGTGTGGCCAATGCCACAAAGCTAAAGCTAGTAAGAGAACAGAGCCAACAGCTCCTGTTATCTTTCTGTATGCTGACATTTATAATTCATTTAAAGAAAATCAGAATCGGCCGGTCATATTTTAAAATAATTGGGGGATAAAATATAAACTATATAAACTATATAAAAATAAAAGGACATGACAATAAAGCTAATGCTAACATACACAGGACAAACTAAACAGGTAGTGTGACAAAACCAGACAAGGAAGTAAACAGGATGAGAAGTATGTATAGGAAAGGCTGCAACAGCACCACCTGCTGTGGAAAAACATTGAAGATGTGTATGAGGGTCAGAGGAGAGCCATATAGGATGATGTGGCTCTCCAACGCAGGTCATCCTGACAGCTAACCATGCCCCGGCATGGAACACAACATAAGCTGCACATGTAAACTTTTAGCTGAAAATCCGTGCACTGCATAATCAATAAAGTCGTCTGAGAAGGCTGAATAAAAGGCATAAAGTAAGTACAACCCTGAAGCCTATCTCCACAATAAAAGTAGCATCGTTATGATGCAAGAGTGCTTGGGGGGCACAGTACAAGGTAACCGGGCATAGTGACTATAAACTATTGATCAAAACTAAATGTATCTGCTAAATTCAGTTTTCCAACTCAGCCTTGTTCCTTTCAAGGTTTCTTTCTCACATGTCTCAGAATATTTCTTTGCCTCTAACTGCTCATTCATTGCCTTGACTCTTTCCTAAAGCTGTTTGTAACAGTTAAAAGCTCTAAAATCAATTGAACTTGAACTGACAATGAAGGCAAGCAAAGTAAGAAAGGAATGACTGCGAGACTCACTAGGTAGAGCAGTAAACACTATTTTCATAGAAACATGTTGTTTTTAGTCTACACTGTCAATTAAAAAAAATCTAAAAACGTATAATATAACAAAAGGAGACCAGAGCTATAAAGCTTATTCCATCTCACTCAGCATTTTGGGACACGGTGGCTCATGGGTAGCACCACCACCTCACAGCAAGAAGGTCCTGTTGGAGGTCAATCCCTGGGTCCTTTCTTTGTGAAGTCTGCATGTTCTCCCTGTGTCTGCATGGGTTTACTCCAGGTACTCTGGTTTCCTCCCACAGCCCAAAGACATGTGTTAGGTTCATTGATTACACTAAATTGGCATTGACTTGAGAAAAGTAGCATGGACCAACGATACGTGACGTTACAAGGAGTGAGCCATAATATAATATAACATATATATAACAGTTATCAAACAAATATCTGGCTAGTTAAAGAAACTTGTATTGATTCTTTCCTTCAAAGGACCACAAGAATCAAGCATACCTGCTTCTTCTCGTTATAGGAGGTAAGTTGTCTATTAAATGTTAATACCTCCATCCCCTTGTAGCATGTGTTCTTTTGTGTGCACAACAGCAGAATTAAATTGGAGGAGCTCTTTCTGAGGTAAGGGTGAATTTATACTTTCGGTTGACTTGGTCCAGACCAGTAGAAAATGATATATTGTCACATTTTAGTCTGGATTTGCTTAGCATTCACGCTGGCATTCTTAACATCAAACCAAAACTTGTAAACAAAAATCATATGACTAAGATCACATACTGATTGGACAGCTTTTATGATGTTTTGCAACCGAACTTGCCTAACTTGCGAAACAATGATGCATGCTCATGGGATTTCTTAACATGTGCTGGTATTTTTACCAGCTGATAACTCACAAAGATCCTTTACAATTTAATTCCTCCATCTTCCACATAAAAGACCTCATGTAACAAGGAGACGGTGGTTAGGACGCACATACCTGTGTGTAATGGGCAACCGACCTCCTACATAAGAAGAACCAGGAATGCTTGAGCATTCTTTCCCATGGATCTGAAGAATCTAGTACAGTTCTTAAACGTAACCAAAATTGCATTCGTTTGACAACCATTATATCAAGTTGTATAGGTTAAATTACATTTCTTTTTAGGGTCACTTCTTGTGAAATCAATTGCTGTATTCAAGTAATTTAAATGCATTTGGTCCGTACTGCATTCACAAATCACTGGGACCAGACTAGAATTTGTTTGTAAGCTTGTTTGGGTTCAGATAGCAATGTTCACACTTGTTTAAATGACCTGCTCCAACAGACCAGTCGCACCAGGGTTCGTTTTAATATGATCACAACTTTAAACACTGATATACAGTGGTAACTCTGTTAATTCGTTCCAGAAGTCTTGTCAAGAACTGAAAATGATGAGTACTGAGTAAGTTTTTCCCATAAGGAATAATGTAACCTGAATTAATCTGTTCCAGATCCCCATAAAATCCACAATCTATGAGCATTATATGCATTAATGGAGTTTGTACCGGTGCAGTTACATTATGGCACCTGTAGATCAAGATTCATGATAATTAATGAGTAAGTTAATGTTTAAAACACTTACATTAACCTACAGATGGCCAAAATCATTAACAAAATGGAATATTTATTTTATAATCAAGTTTTGAATATCTCATGTAATTTAGTGAGTAAAGGATTGAAAGTGAAAAGTAAAAACACTTACTGTATTGACGAACTCAGGGCGCTAACATAGCTGCTAAATTAACTGCAGCCTGTGTTCTGGAGCATTCAATTCCTGTTTTGCTTTCGGTTGACTCTTATAAATGAACGTTTTTAGGACCAGTGGAGACTTATATGCACTAAGAATACAGTATTGTAGATGGAAAAAATAAATAAATAAAAAAAACTGATAACCATAGCGAACATCTATGAGCAAGGCTATTATGAATCTGAATCACTGTGTACTGAATGAATCATGACTCGAATTTCGGCTGAAACGTGTCGCGCGGCTTGACGCGACAAATTTTTCTAGTCAAAAATTTACATTTACAGCATTTAGCAGACACCCTTATCCAGAGACGTATACTTTGCTCTATGATCTTTTAATTGGTACAGTCTTACAATCCAAGCAATTGTGGGTTAAGGGTCTTGCTCAAGAACCCAACAGTGGCAGCTTGGCAGAGGTGGGATTTGAACCCTGGACTTCTGGTCCAGAGTCCAGTACCTTAACCACTAGGCTACCACAGTCCCAAAAATGTGTTGAGAATGAGTTCTGAGGTGATCGAGAATCAAGGTACCACTGCATTTTGATTGTGTTGGACCCTGTCAATGCTTGGTGGATAACCTTCACACTCAAATCACCACTTTACCTTATGAGTTATTTCTAAATCACACATGCAGCCTTAACACACTAAGTTCCAGAGTTGCAACATTTGCACTGTCTAATGTACAGTATAACAAATCCCATATGGAATTAGTAAAATTTTAAAGTTCAAACATTTGAGTTTCTTTCACATGTGCCTTCTTCCTACAGAATGCCTTGTCAGCAGTGAACTGTGGGCTTCTCATTTATTAATAACTCAGCAATCAAAGAAATGGAGCTCATACTTCCTTCAAATCTACAAAAAATACATTTGCAGACCTTTCAACTGTGCTGCCCAGTGTCTGGAAAGACTGCAGCTATTTTAACAAACCAGTCCACCATGCCAGACCTCAGAACCACAAAAAACAGACCTAACTGATTAGCACCACTTAAAGCTTGCTACTCTATGGTATAGCTATGTATATTTTAAGATGCTGTATCACCTCGGCAGAGTGCTAATCACTACAGGCATCATCTACTAAATATTAATAGATACTTGTCTACAAGACCTATTTTATCCTATTTTCAAAGTGGATGACGTTCTCACTTTTGTCTCTTCACTATGCTAATTTTTAAATTACTTGCCTCATTGGGCTTCTCACCCTGTAGTGTGTCAATTTTAAAACTTTCACATAGTCTCAAAAGCAGTGTGTCAGCCCACCTGAGTAGCTGTTTATAACTGCTGTCTACTGGATAGTAGAGTTGGGCGGTATCGTGGTATTTCGATATACCATGATATTTAAAAGTAGTGACGGTACTTCAAAATGTGACACAACAAATTTCTGCTTCAGCTGGGTTTACCGACTTAAAGCACCGCTAAAGTGGTCAAAAGACAGCTGAGTTTTCAGACAAGGATGATGTTTATGACGCATAGTGGTGGCTAGATGGCGCCAAATAAATTGGTTACAAGATCGATGCTTCAGATTCAACGTTTCCGTGTTTATATTCGGTGTGATGAGGCGGTTAGATTCGAACGCTTTTTTGTCTCTTCAATCTTTCAGTGCAATATCCTGATTATGCATTTATTTGTGGCAATCATGTTTCAAAGGCATACATTATGGACACAATAAACTGGACTTGGTTTGAGCAACCCTGGAGAAGTAGGCTAAGACTGAGCAGGGCAAAAAGAAAACACTCGCACACTTTCCTCAAGGCAGAACACACCAGAAAATCTATGTGGTTCATGAATTTCCCTTCTGTACTTTCCCTTCTCCGTTCCTCGCCAACGAGGATGACTAAAGGTAGAATCATAAAAAATGTAAAGATATCTCAAAAGGTTGTCACAAGGTAGGCAAGCAAGTCAGTTTTATTATAGCAGAAAATCTATTTTGTCTGTCTGTACAGCTGGAAAGTTGGATTAAATAGACTGCGTTAGCCTGTCATCTGATTCAATGTCACAGAGAGATGATGAGGAAAATGAGAGAGAGAGAGAGAGAGAGAGAGAGAGAGAGAGAGAGAGAGAGAGAGAGAGAGAGGGGGAGAGGGAGGATGTGAAAGATTAAAGAGGGGCAGCTCCATTATAACTGTGCATGATGGCTCTTCCTCAGAACATATACTATGGTTTAGGGATCTTCATCAAGATGCTTATGGACCATTTCACCTCTTTCTTTTAAACCAATGTTACAAATTGAGACCCTGGGACAAATGACTAATTCTGTCATAAAACATTTTATATCCTTAGTTTTTGCAAATAAATACCATTAATAATAAGTTGAACTTATATAGCCCCTTTAAGCAGGTGCCGACCATGTCTATCAATTTTATTTTTCTTCTACATGCCATGTCACAAAGCTCAAATCATCTCAAACTATACAAATGAATAAGACAAACAAAAAGTGAAGAAAGATTAGGCAGAAGTAGTGGAAGAAGTTGAATAAAAGTGTTGAGAGTAAAGATGAGACTTTAAGAAAACTTTAAAGTTAGAAAGTGAGAGCAGAAACACCGAGATATCGACCACCCATAATGGACAGCTTAAATCTGGGGACCGAGACCAGATTAGCATCCGAGGACATTAGTCTGCGAGATGCGGTGTAAGGCATGAGCAAATTAGTTAGGTAGACTGGACCAAGACAATGGACTGCTTTAAAAGTGAGAACTCAAATGTATATTGAATGCACAAAGTGATCGGAAGCCAGTGAAGTTTTTGCAGAACATGAGTAATATGATCGTATTTCTTGGTGACGGTCAATGCCCTGAGGTATAGAGAAGAGCATCTCTGAATGTACACCTTGAAGCAGATGGGCTACTGCAGCAGACAACCATACCGGGTCCCACTCCTCTCAGTTAAGAACAGTCAACTGAGGCTACAATGTGCATGGGCTCACCAAAATTGGACAACAGAAGACTGGGAAAGCGTTGCCTGATCTGATGAGTCTCGATTTCTGTTTCAGCATTCAGATGTTGGGGTCAGAATTTGGCGTAACCAACCTGAAAGCATGGATCCATCCTGCATTGTATCAACGGTTCAGGCTGGTGGTGGTGTAATGGTGTGGGGGATATTATTTGGCACACTTTGAGTCCCATAATACCAATTTAAATGTCACCTGAGTATAGTTGCCAACCATGTCTATCAATTTTATTTATCTTCTACATGCCATGTCACAAAGCTCAAATCATCTCAAACTGGTTTATTGAACATCACATGCCATCAGATCTACTTTGAACAGAGAACCTTTGGAATGGTGGAATAGGAGATTCACATCATGGATGTGTCAATATGGACCAAAATCTCTGAGGAATTTTTCCGGTAACTTGTTGACCCTGAGTTCTGAAAACTGCAAAACTGCATCTTCTTATGTTGACCAGTCTTCATGGTCATCATCAACTATATATATATATATATGAACACATGAGGGACCTTTAACGTCACAGCCTAGTCTTTAGACAATATCCCTAAGAGAAGCTTTCAGTTTGAAGCCATCAGATTTGTACTCCTTTCTTTCTCACTCTCATTCACTGCAATGTCTATGACAATGACCTACCAGGTCGGTCGGAAAATGGGGAAAATATTCAATGGGACTCAAATGAGGCCTCTTTCATTATTACAGTTTCAGAGCTAACCAGTGTACAACAGTTCCCCCTGGCTTGATGAGAACAATCAAGGGTTATGGCTAGAAATTCAGTTTAAATGTGAAGATGTGATTTCAGACTAACCTACTATTCAATTTGCAATAATTTAAAACATTGAAAAACATACGAACAAAAAGGTATTTTTATTTCTTAAATTAACATACTGCCTTGAATTTTCTATTTATCTTTCAAATTTAATATACTACTTTATCAATGTGAGGGTTGCATTTGATCCAGAGCCCAGCCCAGCAACACTGGACACACAGCATGCACAGTGGTGCTTGAAAGTTTGTGAACCCTTTAGAATTTTCTATATTTCAGCATAAATATGACCTTATGGCACACAGTGAGACAAAAGTACTATAATTTGTCATTTATTTATTGAGGAAATGATCAGATGTTACAGATCAGTGAGTGGCAAAGTACGTGAACCTTTGCTTTCAGTAGCTGATGTGATGCCCACAAGGGTTCACAAACCAGAGCGACTTACAATTGGTACAGTCTTACAATCCAAGCAAATTGTGGGTTAAGGGCCTTGCTCAAGGACCCAACAGTGGCAGTTTGGCAGAGATGGGATTTGAACCCTGGCCCTTCTGGTCCATAGTCCAGTACCTTACCCACTAGGCCACCACAGTAATATAAAAGGGTTCAGAAACCTTTAAACACCACTCTACATGTACATGTAGAGTATATTCACAATTATTATCAGGAAATGCTTACTAAATTAAATGTTTAATTAGCTAGAGGAGATAATTAGAAATTGGACAAAAATAGAAAGCTTACTTGTTACAGAGAATA
>JAJAGP010007302.1:0-14431 GCA_025084515.1 Ancistrus triradiatus | reverse complement strand
GTTCCTTGGTCTTCATGATGCTCTCTGCGCTTTAAACAGAACTCTGAAACTATCACAGAGCATGTGCATTTATACGGAGACTTGATTACACACAGGTGGATTTTATTTATCATCATCAGTCATTCAGGTCAACATTGGATCATTCAGAGATCCTCACTGAACATCTGGAGTGAGTTTGCTGCACTGAAAGTAAAGGGGCCGAATAATTTTGCACGCCCCACTTTTCAGTTTTTTATTTCTAAAAAAAGTTTAAAATATTCAATAAATTTCGTTCCACTTCATGATTGTGTCCCACTTGTTGTTGATTCTTCACAAAAAAATAAAATTTCATATCTTTATGTTTAAAGTCTGAAATGTGGCAAAAGGTTGAAAAGTTCAAGGGGTCAAATACTTTTGCAAGGCACTGTATATACTACTAAAATATGTATATTCATACGAGTGTGTGTGTGTGTGTGTCTGTGTGTCTGTGTGTGTGTGTGTGTGTGGGCCATGATGGTATTTCCTCAAGGGAATCAGTTTAATGCACCACTTGAGGATTAGGGTACTATGAGGTGTGGGAAAAGGAACAAGTACTAAATGTAGTCTAAAATGGTGACTACAAACGAAGAATGTATCTTAAAGCTTCCATTACATAAGCTCAAGGTAAAGAAGATAAACCAATGAACTTAGACTGGCATCTGTGTTGATCTCCCAAACAGAAAACAACAGTAGTTCGCACAAAACATTAGCTTATATTTCCTCTGTTTTTCTTAAAACTTAAATGGATCACTTTTCTCTCATAAATGTCCTCTTAGCACATTTTTGACTGTTTTAACAATCATTTAACCACTCACTCTTTCCCCAGCCCACACTTCCAATTGACTTGAAATAACACTTCTCTTTCATACTCTTTCATAAATTCTACTTTCATGTTAGCTTTCACTTACTTTCTTTAGAACATCCATTGTTTCAGGTTCTTTATTTCTTTTGATAGTTTCTCACACATTCACACATCATCACAATCATCATCACACATACTAGTGACTAGCCCTCTACAAAGGTCCAGCCATTCTGATAGAGAATCAACGCTCTGACTGTAGCTGCTTCCAACCTTAAACTATGTTTCTTTATCTTTTTCTCTTTCTGTCATTCAGAGGGCTTACACTGTCTTCTATATCTTCACTCCCATAGGCAGAGGATTTAGGGGATGGGTAAGGGGGATGTTAGGTAAGGGTTAATTACAGACTGTTCTGCTGTTGTGAAGGCAGGGCTAGGGTTCATAGTAGCTCTCCCATCCTGTCATGTACTCAGGTTCTCTGCCGTCTGCCTGAAATGAAGCATGGCCAAGGTCCCAGGGGCTTGCTCGGTGGTATATATGTAAAGTCATATTCTCAGCCAAAATCTGAGTTAAACTTTATAATGTTGAAAAAATGGTTGTGTTTTGGTCTTTTAACCTCATGACCAAAATCCAGCCAGAAAATCCATATAGGGTCATATGTGGCAATGTTAGAGCCATGATCCTGGAGTGGAAATTTATAGAGATCTGGTTCCGCTGGATCTGTTATTGACTAGACCTTTCTGTAGGGGGTACTTGAGTGGTGGACCCAATTGCAGAACCAGGGAAGGTAATAAGAATATCTATATACACATCCTTCTCAGTGTAGTTTGGGATTCAGAGACACTATTAGTTTTAAAATCTAGATCGAAAATTTACCTCTTTGCACAAGCTTTTAGCTAACCCACTGTTAAGAGTTTTTTATTAAATAGTGATGTAGCCTGTTCATTTTCTTCTTAAGTTCCCTCTGTCTTTTCTCCACATTCCCCTCTCACGTTTTCTTCCTCTGATTTGAGGGAGCTTCTCTTTGCCATTGTCGCCACTTACTTTCTTAAAAGCGGCTCGGGCACGAATCTCTATAAAGCTGCTTTATGACAACGTCCTATTGTGAAGAGGAATATACAAATAAATTTTGATTGCATGATTGTTGTAAGTATTCATTTGTTTCATATTTGCCAACCCATGCTTCCAATTCACTACACTTTTGTGGCTCCTCAGCTTCAATTTCTTTCTTATTTAGCTTGTCCTTAATCTACAATATTTCACTTTCTAACTTGACCCTTTTTAGGTCTACTATTTTCACACTGTCAGTGTCTCTTCAGCCCTATATGCATTTAATCTGATTTCTCACACATCTGTTCAGCTCTGACACTTTCATTATTTTTCTTCTGTGTGCTTTTATTCTTTTTCTTTTCAAAGTCCACTCTTTCAGCCTGTTTCTTTCTTTTGTTAGTTTTTCACACATTCATATATCATCACAATCACAGCCCTCGCATTGCACAGGTCCCGCCATTCTGGCATAGAATAAGCACGCTTAAATAGCTCATGCTGCAGCCGAGAGTCATTTGCACTAATTACAGCCACACCAGCTCAGGTTCTGCCTCTGCCAGCTCTGCGTCAGCACAAAATAAATACACATCCACCATTCTCTGGTGGTGCAGGATGCACACACCTTTATATCAGTGAATCATGCTACATGTCAATGATAAATAAACACTTGTTAGTTATTTTTATTTTTGCTTCAAAATATGGAAATGTGGATATTATAATGAAGTATGTGTCCATGATTATGGGTTTATGGCTTACTTAATATACAAGTTAGTGGACAATTTGTTATTTTGTATGTGGTGATAACACTTACATAACACTTACAATAATAACTCTACCTCAGACTTTTCAGCTCTTTGTTTCTTAGATTATGTTCAGACTGCAGGGTATACAAGATTTTTTTGTCAAATCCGATTTTTAGACCAAGAGTCCACACTGCAATACACCAAATCTGATTTGTCAGTTCAGATTGCAGTCACATTCACTCGGTACATGGTACACAGAGTAGAAACATACAGACAGTTAGCAATTTTTACATACAGTTTCCACATAATGTACTGATTTATATGAGGGCCATGTTTAGTCACAGTTATGAACTTTTATTATCTGGTCTTTATTATTTTTGTATCGGTCAGACTGCAGCACATGTCATGAAATTGGATTGTGATCAGATTTGAAACCACATACAAATGTGGCTTAAATCCAATTTGGTAAGGCAGATTTCATGTGTTTTGTAACCATTCTGACTTCCAAAAAAAATTGTTTGAGTCCAATTTCAGTTTAAATAGTACAGTGGGGCAAACAAGTATTTAGTTAGCCACTGATTGTGCAAGTTCTCCTACTTAGAAATATGAGAGAGGTCTGTAATTTTCATCATAGGTACACTTCAACTATGAGAGACAAAATGAGAAATTTGAGCTGCCTGTCTTAGCACAGCCGTAAAATAATATACAGTATAATGAATAGCTTCTTTTTTATGTTAAAGCAGATTCCATTCAATTTTATTTTATTCAATTCAAAGTGACTTTA
The DNA here is from genome assembly GCA_025084515.1 of Ancistrus triradiatus. Lineage (NCBI taxonomy): Eukaryota > Metazoa > Chordata > Actinopteri > Siluriformes > Loricariidae > Ancistrus > Ancistrus triradiatus. The sequence continues at coordinate 11,040 of JAJAGP010007302.1, read as the reverse complement.
ATGTAGGAAATGATGAGATCTATCACAATTATCTTTAGGTTAGTTGTTATGAGCATTTTTGTAATTGCATAGTATCTAAACTTGTATTTTAAAAGTATTTTTAGATTTCTTTTGATATTGTTTAGATTTCTGGTATCTTTTTAGATATTTTTTTAGATTTGGATATCTGACTGGTGGCAATTACTATAAATTACTTCAGGTGAATGTTAATTAGTAACAGTGAAGCCTGGAAATAAAACTTCCAGAGTAAATGCTTCATTCTTCTTGGTTCAAAGTATGTTTAGTCTATAGTATAATTATTCTCTGTGATTATATATTAAATGGTAAAGATGAGCACTCAAAACATTATGTATGCAAACAGATATGTAAGAATTAAATATTTTAGAACCTTTCATGATAGCAAGTATGGGAGTGGCTATGCAACCACAACAGATGGCAAATGTTAATATTCTCAATTCATCACCATAAAACACAGCAGGCTGGGGTTAATGAAGGCCAATGGCCAAATTACAGATAATTGGTTCACTGTATTCATTCACTGTATTAATTTCATCCTAGTGTCCGCAATGTCACTAAGGACAGCTGTTCGAATTTTTAGAGCATAATGTGACAGAGTAAATTCCTATAAGGCTTTAATTTAGTACATTGGGCAATTGATTGCTGTTGTTTTCAGGTTAGATTTTCTTTATGACGTGAGTGGCACTGTTTTTGTGAACCTCTGGGACAGTGAGATACTCTATATTGGGTTTTAAGACTTATTGTTGAGGTACATATTGTATACACAATTGTGTAGTACGTCAAAGTGCAAAAAGAATGACTGAAACATCTACTATTTAAAAGCAAAAGAACTAGTCTCACAAGCACAACAAAAATCTATGCTACAAAATGAGGACTCGAAATTAACAATCATCCATCTGCTAAATGCAGGTCAAATTTATGCTGGTGTTTATTTATCAGCAATTTTGACTGTGTTGCTCAGTAAGGTTTATTTTTTACCTGTCTGGTAAAAAACGTGTTAAATCTTCCACTGCTATATAAACTGAAACTTTTATTGTTTATCAGCTCACTGAATAGAGAGAGACATGCAGTGCATTGCTTGGTGTTATTAATAATAAATCATTCACTGAACATTGGTGTATCTGTTGTATTGGAGGTTTTGCCATTATATATAAAATGTAAGAAACTCAATGCTGGTCATTACAGGTTTTAACACTCCATTATAAATAAAACCCTTACCTGTATATCACTCTAATGCATTTTAAATAACTTTTAAAAACATCAGGCAGAGTAATTTTTAATGGACTCTGGCAAGGTGTTACAGAGGCTAGACACTCTGCAAAATAATCATCTCTCACCCATGGATTTAAATTTACAGCTGTAGAGAGAGAAAAATAAGAGAGCATAGGGTGACAGGCATTATAAAGCCTCACCAAATCACAATGTGCTAGAACCTGTTTCAGAATACAATAGGACTTTACTCTCAAAGTATCCAGGACAGGTGGCTAGTGTAACATTGCATGAACAGAGAAAATGTTCATAGTGTGAAATATAGATAAGATATCCTATAGTTCCATGGGACCATGGTAGCCTAGTGGGTTTTGTACTGGACTATGGACCAGAAGGTCCAGGGTTCAAATCCCACCTCTGCCAAGCTGCCACTGTTGGGTCCTTGAGCAAGGCCCTTAACCCATAATTGCTCAGATTGTAAAACTGTATCAATTGTAAGTCGCTCTGGATAAGGGCGTCTGCTAAGTGCTGTAAATGTAAATGTAAAAGAACAGTTTTACCCTACTTTTTTGACTGTGGTGGCCTAGTGGTTAAGATACTGGACTATGGACCAGAAGGTCCTGGGTTCAAACCCCACCTCTGCCAAGCCACCACTGTTGGCAAGACCCTTAACCCACAATTGCTTGGTAAGTGTAAGTCGCTCTGGATAAGGGCGTCTGCTAAATGCCATAAATGTAAATGTAGTTCCTATAGAAGATCATCATATCCTGTCAAATCCTTCTTTTATTAAATCTCTCATTTATTAAATATTTTAAATTATTAAAAATTCATTAATAAATAATCTGGTTTGTATAAATGATCAGCCCCATTAGAGTACAACCAGGCTAACTGGCCCCTGTCTGAAATCAATTGTAGTGGCTGTTCCTTGAGGATTCCACTACTAGTAATGTATGGTAAGGCAATGCACTCTGGTTAAAAAAGATCTCTGGAATAAAGTTGTGGAAAAGCAAGTAGTTAGGAAAAAGTAGTACAAAGATTTCGTATGCTTTAACTATCCCTCTGAGTACCATTCAGAACATTTTAAGAAGTGGAAAGTGTATGGAACCACCTACACCTTGTCTAAATTGGGCATGCCATCTAAACTTGAGTTATCCAGGAGGATATTGATCAAGAAAGCTACGAAGAGGCCAGTGGCAATTCTGAAGAACTTACAAGTCTTTATGGTTGTTATATTGGTCAGTCTGTGCAATTTCACAAGCTTTACACAAAGCTGGCTTGTACGGCAGGGTGGCACGCATCACAGGCGATTGTTTACTACACAGAAAGCCTGGCTTCCTAGGATCAAGGATCATACCAGCCACCAGTGCAAGAAATTATTCTTTTCAAAAAGTTAACCAGTCTGTGTGTTGTTTACACTTCTGACATCGTGTGGCAACGACTGTGTTTGGTAAAACAGCACTCCACCCAGGGCAAGGGTATTCCCAGCCCTCACTAGACAAACTGCCTTCTTTTACAAAATCACAAATTTTGCCATGTAATTCCAGAGCACCTGCAGCCCAGTCCTTGTGTTTTGTGCATAGATGAGGTACTTCGTTTGTTTCACAACTCTTCCAAGAAAATTACTTCTGACAAGACTTCTCTGGGCTGTAGAACAGTGTACCAGGTTCCCAATGGATTTTGCTAGTTCTGAGAAATGAGTGGTGCTGGACTTCTTCCGATTTTACAAGCCTTCTTCCAAATGTACTTCAAATCTTCTGCACTCAGTTTCCTTGGCCAAACACCACCAATTTCAGCTTGGGAGAGACCTTGCTCGTGAATTATAATTACCTTGTATTTTGTTGGTGTGAAAAAATGGCTCTTGCCATTTTTAGGACAGTCTTTTCTATTTAGGAATCAGCTATGCAAAAGTAACACATCTCTGCTCAGCTGATTTCTAAACAGGCAAGACCGTCTCAGTTTATTCAGTTTAGATCAATCCGTGCATACGGTTACTGATCAGTTGTTAGATTTGTTTAATTATGCACTGAGGTATATGGCCACAAAGTTCTCAAGTTATTTTATCTAGAAAGTGCTCTGTTATTTACTATGTTATTTTTTTTAAATACATAGAAAAATCACACTGTACAATTTCATTTTTTGCAAAAGTTTTTTTTTGTTTATCAATCTAACATAGGTTATTGCCTACTGATACATACTTAAAGTAACCACAAATTCTGTAAAACTGCTTTGTGGTTTTGTAACCTTAACCATTAACTGTTGATAGGTCCTGCACATTGACTTGGAGGAACTTTTTGTGCTTAATTATCGTAGAAGCACGTCAACTGCTTCTACAACAGTTTAAATGGCTTAAGGTTAGAACTTTGACTTGACCGCTCAGAAACATTGACTTTAGTCCTCTTTAACTCTTTTTTGTTAGACTTGTGTACTTAGCTTTGCTGTCTTGCTGTCCTGGACAGATGTCATGACATTTTGCTTTAGATAATTGTAAGTAGAATTCATAATTCATTGGGCCAAGCGATGATACTGGTAGTGGTAATATCACAGATGGATAGATTTCTTATGTTGGAAAGAAGTGTTTTTCTTTCTGCAGACATAACACACCTAGGTTTAACCTAAAAGTGCTATTTTGTTGACAACCATCTATAAAACATTTTTTAATTTTTCCAATAGCCTTATGGATTGTCCCTGTGCCATCTGACAGGCATCAGTGCTCTTTTTTGAAAGCAGTGGTGCTCTAAGAGATTGTTTTTAACCTTCCAGACTGCTGAGCATCAGCTCTCTTTCTGAGGTCCCCAGAAACCTCCTTTGTTCATGTCATGATACATCCTCAAATGTGTTGTTAAGATCATACTTTAATAGATCCCTGTTCTTTAACACTGTGCCCACTCACACCTGACTGAAAACACCTGATTCTAATCACCTTATAAGCACCTTCTAAACACCTTATTCTTATTTGCACAGAAATATATAAAAATTTAGGATTCACAACTTTCAAGCAGTACTGTAATCCCTGTGGAACACATTGGCAGACAAAGAAAGACGGAGAGTTATTATTGCCCAAGAAGACAAACTCAGAGAAGCCAGAAGAGTCTGTTCTAAATCATGTAATCACACCGTGCCAGTTACTTTTTGCTAGGATTTTCATAATGCAGGAAGGACAGACTTCATCAAAGGTGACACCAAGCAAAAAATATTAATAAAGTTAACAGCTCTACTTCAGCATTTCACATAAGAATGCCCACAAGTAGCCAAATCCCTCATCAGTCTTCACTGGCAAACTTTCAGTATTCATTCTGTTCATCCAAGGTATTTACCTTTCTGTCTGCTGTCAGTGTTGTAACCACATTTGACAGGAAAGTATTACGAAATGGAAAGCAATATCCAGCTCAAATATCCAAACAGCAAAGTGGATTTGCTATATTTCAATTATTCATCTTTTGAGCATACTGCACAAATCTTCATTAGCATTTATATTAGCTCACAGCTACATGATATGCATATTTTTGTCAGGCCTTGATTGGAAAAAAAGGTTTAAATTAAATTGGTGTAATGCAACTAATCTGTCAATGGAAAGACATGAAGTGTGAATTGTTATGATTTCTAAACAGTAAGAAATAGATTTAGACTACATTGAGGTAGAGTATACACACTGTATAAATATGCCATTTCTGGTGCTTGAACAGTGATCTAACCAGTGGTTTGTACTGCTCCATAAGCCTTACATACTATCGGTGATGATGTGTGGTCATAACAATTAACAATTAACAATTAACAATTGTTTTTAAGGAAGATTTTAGTTCTTTTAACTGTCAGTTTTGGTAACTGCTTTAGTTTTTTTTATCTTATAAACATATATCAATTTGGCTGATGATGTTGTGACCTAAGCCCCTTTGCCACCATACTATTACCTCATCTCCATATTGTAAAATGATCTATTAATGAAAAGTATAAAATAAAATGCAGATATTATGTTAGCAGCCAGGTTTGTTACATTTTCCAGTACCCCAGTTTAACCCTGTAAGACCTAACACACAAAATACAGTGGAAGAAATAATTATTTAATCCCTCGCAGATTTTGTAAGTTTGCCCACTGACAAAGAAATCAACAGTCTATAATTTTAATGGTAGGTTTATTTTAACAGTGAGGGGAAAAAATGCATGAAAAAGAAAATGCAGAAAATCACTTTATATAAAAGACATAAACTCATTTGCATTTTATTGAGTGAAATAAGTATTTGATCCCCTAGCAAAACAAGACTTAGTACTTGGTGGCAAAACCCTTGTTGTCAAGCACAGACATTGGACGTTTCTTGTAGTTGATGACCAGGTTTTTGCACATATCAGGAGAAATTTTGGTCTTCTCCTCTTTGCAGATCATTTCTAAAGCATTAAGGAGTCGAGGCTGTCGCTTGGCAACTCGAAGCTTCAGCTCCCTCCACAGGTTTTCTATGGGATTAAGGTCCGGAGACTGGCAGGCAACTCCATAACCTTAATATGCTTCTTCTTGAGCCACTCCTTTCTTGCCTTGACTGTATGTTTTGGGTCATTGTCATTCTGGAAGACCCATCCATTTTCATTGTTCTGGTGGAGGTAAGGGGGTTGTCACTAAGGATTTTACATTACATAGCCCCATCCATCCTCCCGTCAATGCGATGAAGTTGTACTGTGCCTTTAGCAGAGAAACACCCCCAAAGCATTTTTCCACCTCGCTGCTTGACCGGTGGGGATGGTGTTCTTGGGGTCATAGTCAGCATTTCTCTTCCTCCAAACACAGTGAGTTGAGTTGATGCCAAAGAGCTTGATTTTTGTGTCATCTGACCACAGCACCTTCTCCCAAGCACTCTCTGAATCATCCAGGTGTTCACTGGCAAACTTCTGACGGGTCTTCACATGTGCCTCCTTGAGCAGAGGGACCTTGCAGGCACAGCAGGATTTTAATCCATTACAGCATAGTGTGTTACCATTGGTTTTCTTGGTGACTGTGGTCCCCGCTTCCTTGAGATCATTAACAAGCTCCTCCCATGTAGTTGTTGGCTGATCTCTCACCTTTTTCATGACCCTTGATACCCCACAAGGTGAGATCTCGCGTGGAGCCACAGACCGAGGTCAATTGGTGGTCATTTTGTGTTTCTTCCATTTTTCGAAAAATTGCACCAACAGTTGCTCCTTCTCACCCAGCTTTTTGCTTATGGTTTTGTAGCCCATTCCATCCTTGTGCAGGTCTACAATTTTGTCCCTGACATCCTTAGACAGTTCTTTATTTTTGCCCAAGGTGGAGAGGTTGGAGTCTGATTGATTTGATTGATTCTGTGGACAGGTGTCTTTTATATAGGTGACAAGTCAAGACAGGTGTCTTTAATGTGGATGACGAGTTGAAATTAGCAGTATCTAAAAGGTTTGTGGTATCCAGGATTCTTAATGGTTGGTAGGGGATCAAATACTTATTTCATTCAATGAAATGCAAATCAATTTATATATTTTATATAATGTGATTTTCTGGATATTCTTTTTGATATTCTATCTCTCACTGTTAGAATAAATCTACCATTAAAATTATAGACTGTTCATTTCCTTGTCAGTGGGCAAACATACAAAATCAAATTATATAAAGATCAAATAATTATTTCCTTCACTGTACAGTCAGGCAAAAAAGTATTTAGTTAGCCACTGATTGTGCAAGTTCTCCTACTTAGAAAGATGAGAGAGGTCTGTAATTTTCATCATAGGTACACTTCAACTATGAGAGACAAAATGAGAAAAAAAATCCAGGAAATCACATTGTAGGATTTCTAAAGAATTTAATTGTAAATTATGGAGGAAAATAAGTATTTGGTTCAACTCAATACTTTGTATAATATAACCTTTGTTGGCAATGACAGAGATCAAACGGTTACTGTAAGTCTTCACCAGGTTGGCACACACTGTAGGTATTTTGGCCCATTCCTCCATGCAGATCTACTCTACAGCAGTGATGTTTTGAGGCAACACGGACTTTCAACTCCCTCCACACATTTTCTAAGGGGTTGACGTAGGGAGACTGGCTAGGCCACTCCAGGACCTAGAAATGTTTTTTACAGAGCCACTCCTTCGTTGCCCAAGCAGTGTGTTTGGGATCATTGTCATGCTGGAAGACCCAGCCATGTTCCATCTTCAATGCTCTCACTGATGGAAGGAGGTTTTGGCTTAAAATCTCACGATACATGGCCCCTGGCACTGCAGGATCTGAGTCTCTCTTGGCATAGTGTGTTACTGATGGTAGCCTTTGTTATTTTGGTCCCAGCTCTCTGCAGTTCATTCTTCAGGTCCCTCCGTGTAGTTATGGGATTTTTGCTCACCGTTCTCATGATCATTTTGACCTCACGGGATGATTGCGTGGAGCCCCAGATCGAGGGAGATTATCAATGGTCTTGTATGTTTCACAATATTCTCCCACAGTTGATTTATTCACACCAACCTGCTTGCCTATTGTGGATTCACTCTTCCCAGCCTGGTGCAGGTCTATAATTTTCTTCCTGGTTTCCTTTGACAGCTCTTTGGTCTTGGCCATGGTTGAGTTTGGAGTCTGACTGTTTGAGGCTGTGGACAGGTGTCTTTTATACAGATAAAGAGGTCAAACAGGTGCCATTAATACAGGTAACAAGTGGAGGGCAGAAGAGCTTCTTAAAGAAGAAGTTAGAGGTCTGTGAGAGCCAGAAATCTTGCTTGTGATGTGGGTGACCAAATACTAATTTTCCACCATGATTTACAATTAAATTCTTTAAAAATCCTACAATGTGATTTCCTGGATTTTTTTTCTCATTTTGTCTCTCATAGTTGAAGAGTACCTATGATGAAAATTACAGACCTCTTTCATCTTTCTAAGTAGGAGAACTTGCACAATCAGTGGCTGACTAAATACTTTTTTGCCCCACTGTATGTTTATTTGCACTGATAATTGCACTTTGTTAAAAATGTGAAAAAAGTTGTAAATATTATATGTACATATATGATTTTTTGTATCATATCTGATACATCAGGTATTTAGAGTACATTAACAATCACAACATGATATGATTTTAAAAAATAAAATGTTTTAAACAATGAAATATTTTTTTAAATAACTAAATAAGCAAAGACAATGGGTGAGGGGACAGTTTTTAGTGACCCATTGTGATATTCTTGAAAACACATCCATGTTGATCCCATGTGTGGCCACTGTGGGCTAAAAAAATCCAGCAAACCATATACCAGAGCATTATAGACAGGGTTGAGGTTGGGGTTAGATTGTTACAATAATATCATTGATCTGTTAGGAAATCTCGGCACTACGGTGCTAAAAGTATTGAGAACATGATGCTGTTTCTGTGATCTGTAAAAGAACTACCTCTTCATGGAACCTTAGAATTGACTTGTCATCATGATAATGTATGCTATTTTTTTTATTAAGCTTTTTGAATATACATTGTCCATGTACCCAAGACTGGCAGAGATAGCAGAGCACATTCCTCCAAAATGCAAAACGTACATCAAAAGGTATGCAAAATAAGATAACACACTAACAAGCTTGGTGCTGACTAAGGTGAAATGCAAATATGAGTGTTATAATGCAGGCAGGATTGTTTTTTTGGTTTTGTTTTGTTTTTTAATCAGCAGAATATTTATTTTTCTTCTTAATCTTATTACATTCTTATTGACTCCTTTCCTTTTTTACTTTTCATAAAACAACTAACAGGACGAATAAAAACATTAATACAAAAAATGTTGTATCTGTATATTTAGTTGCTTTGGAATTTATTCCTTTAATTCTCATTCTGCTTTTGGCTGCTCCTGTTAGGGGTCATTTCTCCTCCCATCCACACCATGGTACAACAGTTTGAAACCACCTTCGGGCTTACTCACTTACCACTGTCTCTTGTACACACAGTAAGTCTACCTTTTTCCTCATCAACATGTCAGACAGCTCTCTCCCTTTACCAGTCTTTGTGACAACATTCAAAGTTCTGACACTCACCTCCACACTCCTAGATTTGCTCGTCCCCCATTAGCTTCTCTTATTAGCTAACTTGAAGGTGCAGCAGTTGCATTCATGAGAGGGAGTGGTTATAATAATACACAAGCTGTACTATGATGCTGACATGATCTTGAGTGTATTCATACATTCATATAATGGACGTGCAAAATAACCACTAAATAAAAAATAACAACTGTAATAAAATAACATACTTTTAAATTATTCTGAACATAGAATAGATTAATTTGTGGATTTTTACAAATTTGTATTTGTATTTCTTTAAATTTTATTTATATATTTAGAAATATCTATACCTTGAAAGTTAATGCTGTGTTTCACATTGAAGTGCATCACTTTTTTCAATTTTGGATTATATAAAATGTAAAACAAATGACCATATACCACATCTAGAACTTGCAAAACATACAAATTTGAATTGCAGTATATCTTTGAGGTAAATTAATGTAAAACATATGTTATACAAAGTATGAACTAAATTGCCAAAAATATTGCTTATTAAAATTAAAGTAAGTAAAGTAAGAAATAATAAAAAACACAAAAAGAGCAGTGATAAAATAGTAATCTTCCCTGATGTGATCGTTTTGTTGTCCTTCTTGTTTTGCTTAACTGTACAACTTGTGAGTTGCTTTTAACGGTACTGGGCCTGTATCTGGTTATTAGTGGGCTAGCGCAGCAGCATATTGCCCATTCAAAAATTAAGGACCCACAGTTGGCAGAATGATTTGTAGTGTAGGGTGACCCACAGTGGGCCTGTGTCATTCTTTCTGCTAGTGTTGTACTGTCTTTATACTGTCTATATCACATACAGTGGGGCAAAAAAGTATTTAGTCAGCCACTGATTGTGCAAGTTCTCCTACTTAGAAAGATGAGAGAGGTCTGTAATTTTCATCATAGGTACACTTCAACTATGAGAGAGAGTAAATCATGGTGGAAAATAAGTATTTGGTCACCCACAAACAAGCAAGATTTATGCCACTCACAGACCTGTAACTCTTCTGTCCTCCACTCGTTACCTGTATTAATGGCACCTGTTTGACCTCGTTATCTGTATAAAAGACACCTGTCCACAGCCTCAAACAGTCAGACTCCAAACTCAACCATGGGCAAGACCAAAGAGCTGTCGAAGGTAGGGTTGCAACAACGAATCGATAAAATCGATAATAATCGATTATTAAAAGCGTCGACAACGAACTTCATTATCGATTCGTTGGGTCGCATGATTTATGTTTCCCTCCCCTTGTCATATCCGCTTGCGTTACTTGCGGCACTTCGTCAAGGCTGGAAAAAAATACGAGCGAGTTGATCGGAGCGAAGCGGAGCCGGCCACACTGCAGATGAACTGCGCATGCCCAAAGCTGTCGCTGACTGACCCTGCCACGTATTTACAGAGCGGGATGTAAATATAAATGCGTCTTCAGTGTGACACGGAAAGGAATCCCTGTATTTAACTCACACAGTCTCAGTCAGTCACTCACCTCATTCACCACATAGCCTGTCACTCAGCTCGTCCAGTGTGTGCCTCTTTGTGAAAAGCTAAACATCCAGCTAGCTAGATAATAGGGTCCACAAAGTGCTGAAGGAGGAATATGGCTCAACTCAAATGCTGAAGTTGAGAGACTATTCAGCCAGATGAGTGCGGTAAAAACCAAACTAAGAAATCGAATGTCCTTGGAGACCCTTAACTCAATCCTGTATACCCGATATGGTCTCAGGTTGTCTGGTGAGGCTTGCTATGAGCACAAGTTGCCTGATAATGTGTAGCAGCTTTTTTGCACATCAGCTGCTTATTCATTTAAATCGGC